>CALYDF020001364.1:0-50028 GCA_944474145.2 Dicrocoelium dendriticum
TGTGCCGACGGGATCCCGCCTAAAATATGGAAACACGGCGGACCCGCGTTGTTGAATGCGCTGCAATAACTTGGTGCAACGCGTGTGGATTGCGGAGGAAGTGCCTTCCGAGCTGTAGGATGTCCGTGTGCTACCACTGTACAAGCGCAAATGGAGCAAGCAATGTTGAACGAATTATCGTGGCATCAACTTGCTTATGTGTGCAGATAAGATGATTGCCTGAATCCAGCTCAACCGCCTCATCAGTCAGGTTGTAGAGCCTATCGTGACGGAAGAGCAGTACGGATTCTTTTCGGGTCGCAGCACTATAGATATGGTGTTTGCGGCTCGTCAGTTGCAGGAGAAGTGCAGATAACGACACCAGCCTTTGCATTCACTTTTTGTTGATTTCACCAAAGCATTTGATACGCTAAACCGCAAGGCATTGTGGTTGATGTTGGGTAAGTTTGCTTGCCGCGTAAGTTTGTAAGTCTAATTGAATTTATGCACCGTGATATGCGGGCGAGAGTGCAGCAGCGTGGAAAGACCTCGGATGACTTTCCAGTTGTCAATGGTATGAAGCAAGGCTGTGTCTTAGCTTCTGTCTGTTTAATATATATTTTCATGTAAGGATATCTTGTGCTTTTGATGCGGTTTGTGCTTACGGTGTTCGTGTGGAGCACGGTATTGATGGAGGGTTGCTAAACATCAGTCGTTTCGATGCGAAAACTCTAGTCTGTGCGACAACTATCCGTATGTTGCTGTTTGCCGACGACTGCGCGTTGTTCTCACAACGCGCGGATGCGTTTCAGCACATGACCAGTGTTCTGGCTTCATCAGCGGCCAAATTCGGCCTCACCATCTACACAAGCAAAACTGTTCGTCTCTGTCAGCCTTCAACGGTGTTGCAAACTTCAGTATTGCCGCGAAGCAGCATTGGGGCTGAAGTATTGGCAACCACCTCCGGCTTCTGCTATCTTGAGAGGGGGACGTCGACTGATCAGCAGCTACTCATTTAGCTGCGTATTCGCGTGTCGAAGGCAGCGGCCGCATCCGTGAAGCTTGAGTACGTAGTGTAGAACAACCATCAGCTTACCATTGGCACGAAAACAATGGTGTACAAATCCATTATGCTGTCCGATCTTTATACTGCAGTGAAACGTGGACGATATACGGGCGGGATGTGCGATATCTCGGGCGGTTCCATCATCAATGTTTGCAACGTGTTGTGCGCATCATTTGGGGTGACAGAGTTGCAGACGCGGAAGTGTTGCGACGAAGTGGTATGTATGCAGTGGATTGCATACTTTTGCTGAGACACCTGAGGTGGCTTGGTCATGTGTGGCTTATGGATTCGACGTGGATCCTGAAGCAACCATTATATGGTCAGCTGAGTAGTGGGAAGCTGCATGTGGGGAAACCAAAGTCACCTTACCAGGTCATGATCAATGGGAGCCTCTCGCGTTCATATCTTAATGGCATGTCATGGGAATCGAAGGCGGTTAATCGGCGTGCATGGCACGATCATATCACGGAGGCACTTGCAGAAGTGCGGGCGAAAGAGCTCATACATGCAGAGCAGAAGCGGTAATTATGGAAACAGCGGACACCGATGGGTTGTACTTCATCGACATCGCGAGTGCCTTAGTCAGGCAGGCCTAGTGAGGCATGAGTGAGGCCACTCGGGACCGCCACCGAAACGACGACCAGTCTTGCAGAGAATGTAGACAGAACGGGCGCAGCGTTTGTACGTACGCTACAATGAATTTACTAACCGCGTGCTTGCATGCCGAATCTCATCATTTCAAGTGGCTGGTTAGCAAATTTTTCCTAATGATTTTCTTCCTCATATAAATATCTACATGTGCTCTTTTCAATAAACTTGCACACCTCGCTTAAGCCAATTAGAGTCAATGTCTGTAACATTTTCGTGTTGGTGGAAGTTCCGCAAAATATACTTTCTGACCTCATGAACTCGGATTCGTTTGTAGATAAGTTATTTCCTATGCTCATTAATTTAAGATTTATTTTACCGTTTCCTAATACGTTACTCGATTTATTAATGTGTTATCTTTCGCTCAAGTTATTTGCTGTTGCCTGATATCCCCGTTGTGGCTGCGCTCGATGTGCACGTTGACAAGGTGCCTACCTGTCTATCACCCACTTCCTCATCCATACTGGATCCAGAAGACAGTTGGTCGTTGCTGGAGAGGACGGGGTGCACAGTCCTTATGCTGTGTTAATCTCGAAGAGTGATCCCATGCACTCATTGTAGTGCGGACCATGGTCTAGGCACCGCCTTGTGTGCGCTTGATTTCCCAAAAACTGCATGATAGTGTTTGCCTGTGAATGAGTGTGGGCCGGCTCCGTTGATGAAACGTAGCTCCTATCCACATGCTGCCAGGTATTATTCCTTCGGGTTTACACTGGATATGAGGTGTGTGGTTGGAGCTGTGGGTGGTGCAGCGCAAGCCCCGCATGGTGGATCTGTAGGCATAGGCGTCCTGTGGCTGGCCACAGGGATAGGGAAATCGGAACGCGGATGCCGTCAACCATACGCTGCTATGAGGAAGGCTGGTCACCCTCATTCCTCAACTCAAAGGGGGACCCGATCACAAGCTTGCAAATTACCACCTCATTCAACAATACTTCCATGTTGACTAGAATATGGAAAGTTTATTCAAACAAGAAATAATGCAGTGTCTAAATTCTCAAAACCTAACTGATAGATGGTAACACGGATTCCTCCATTGTCCTTCATGTCAAATTTGCTAGTTCGAATTTCTGGACAACGTAACCGAGTCGGCTGTTTCCAGGTGGTTGTTGATTAATCTTTCCCCAGACGTGGGAAATCGTTCGATCGTGTACGACATACAGAACTTCTAAGGTAGTTGACCTCTAATGCGTTTGCTAACCAATTACAAATATGGCAGTCATCATTCTTGTCTATACGCACCCAATGGATCAGAGTTGGAGACTGCGTATCTACACGTATTTCAGTAACTTTTGGCGTCATAAAGGGAAGCGGTTTACTCCTGCTGCTATTTCTACTTTACATAAATGATATTTTCCGAATATTTCCACCTGGTAAGCCCTCCTTTTCGCGGATGATATCACGTTGTGTTCGCAGTTGATAGTCAAATGATTCAGACTGCGCTCAAACAATACAGATGAAGCTGTACACCCTTCAGGTTTGACGGCAAGACTGGAAAATAACCTTATTTGTTAGTAATTGTAAAGTTCCATTATTAAGACAAAATGAATAATAACAAATTGGCATTAGATGACAGGCCAATTACCTGCCCCCAACGATTCCTAACCTTGGAGTTCGCTACGGAAACTCTTTCGATTTCGCTGTACAGATGTAACATGTTTCTGCTAAAGTGGTGTTTAGCATAACACGTATTTATAATACGTTGCGCTAGAA
This sequence comes from Dicrocoelium dendriticum, assembly GCA_944474145.2. NCBI lineage: Eukaryota > Metazoa > Platyhelminthes > Trematoda > Plagiorchiida > Dicrocoeliidae > Dicrocoelium > Dicrocoelium dendriticum. The sequence continues at coordinate 3,407 of CALYDF020001364.1, forward strand.
TGACTGTAGGCTAGCTATGTATACATTGTATGCTCCTCAAATTTCAGGACATTGTCCATCATTAATCACAAGATTAAAAATGTGCCACAAAAATAATCTTAAAAATGTGCACAGTCCTTTAACCAGTCGGTTCCTAGGACTAGGCTGGAACTTTTTGGTTAAGAAGAATTCAGATTAACCTAATCTTCCTGTTTGCTTTAACGCATACCAGTCCTGGGGAACCGGATACTCTACGCTTTGGCTTTTTTCATTAATAACAAAATGGAAATGCATCGCATAATTTCTGTGTCCCTAGAGTAAGGTTGCGCTCTAAATTTTTTTCTCCTAAGGTATACAACATTATGGATTGAGCTGCCTGAATTCATTAAGTGTAACAACAGCAAACATTAATTTCTTGCTCGTGTTCAATCATCTCATTTTAGAGTAGCTATAGCGTATACTGGGCGAATCTACGCCAAGGTACCATAATTATGGAAAAGGCACTGTAGAACTACAAATGTCTAGCCTCACATGTACCGCACTCCAAATAATGCTCGGCTTAGTTCTCACCTCGTACATCAACCTTGCGACCTTACTAATTTGGACGTTAATTTGTTTTCAGTTTTCCTATATTAAATGTTGTATTTGTCCCACTTAGGCTCCCGAGTTGCGTGACGTTAAAAGAATTCGGTCCACATAGTTTCATTAACTCTCCCAACCATCCTGAACTGGTTACTAATCATCTGCTTTCCTCTATTGCCTTTTCTCGGTTTTTAAACTCTTCACTTCGGTACTCCATCTCATTACTTTCCAGATAGTTGGTTAACTACTGCTCCGATGAGACCACAAATGTAACCTAGACTTTGTCATTCCACTTCACCACATCTTGGCCCTCAATATACAGTAACTTTTAACAGACTTGAACTCTCGCGATCCGCACTTGACAACACTGACAGGTTAATAGAGAGTAAAACCAGATTTTGTTTCGGTCATCATCCTCGTCTTGTTCTTCAAGATTTCTTATTCAGTAGGCAGCTACTCGGCTCATCTCCAGTTTACTGGGTATGTCATAGGAGGACCAATGTAGGAGACTAGGGATGTATACGTTGTCAAATCGTCGGCCTCTAGTTGATCTCAAAATGACCCACCGGATGTTGCAGCTGGACCACTTCCTTCTTATGTGGCCGATGCTGCACGTTCGTGCACCAACCAGCACATACGGACACCGGTACAAACCCACTACGCTGCAAGCATCGAGTGGCAAAATATTGGAACAAGTTGCCTGAGACGATGGTCGAAGCGAAATCGCTGTCGGAATTTACGAGATTCCTTAACTTCCAATTTGCGGATTTCAAGTATAGGGAACGATTACATGCGGATACGTTGCAGTGCAGCTGTAAATTGGGTGCCAACGCGCTGGATCAGCGACGTGATTCCGTGCAGGTGTCGAACGAACAACGACGGAGTAACACAGATTTATATCTTCTCGTTCTCTAATTTCACTATACAATATTCAGTACTCAAGTAACCTGCGCTGAATGTTAACCGAGTGTCAGAGTGTCTTCAGTCATGTCAGATAGCTGGCATTCCAAGAGTTTCGAACACCGCTTCTCCTTGTCTTGACCATCTTCACGAATATCTGTTTTAACTTCCCCCCATTCCCCACCATGTGCATGTTAAACCTCAGGCTCATTGATGGGTGCACTCGCAGCTTCTACCCTTTTCATAGACCTGCGCTCATCCTTTTACTCTGGCCTAACAAAAACAACATGGTTCAGAATAACCACAGAGGTGATGGCTGGTGAGGCTGAAGCTCTTGTAATCTTCCATTGTACTTTCTTGTTTCATACTGCACTCTTTCTTTTACAGTTGTTTCATGGTGTCATGGATGACCGTATTACTTTACTTGTTCTTTCTTACCATACTTCATTCTGAATTGAATCTATTGTGCTCTTGGTTCCTAGGTACTTTATCCCAACCTTCCTGCTGCCTTACTGATATTTCCCATTAAGTTATTCTTTAGACCACATCCTCGATTTTAGTTGCGTTGTCTTTCCGATCTACATCTAAGCATAAAATCGCTTAACTATTGCACACTTTCCTAACCACCCTGTCCTTGGCATCTTCTACAAGGTTAGGATGCATTAAATATGTCCTGACTTTGCAGCGAATAGGCGTTAATCTCTTTGTTTACATATCTGTTTAATTACCCATTATCAACATTACCGTTTCCGTGCATAATCTCTCACCCACTAAATATGCAGCTACAAGTGAAGGCTGAAAGCAATGCAAATGAGGTCACCCAGCATCTCAAACATCTGGCAGCCCAAAACACAAATAGATTAGTTTGATACCATACTTAGACCTGGGAATATCTAGCTACTAAGTTATACCTTGACTCCTTACAATATAAATACTGCCTATAGTATTCTGCTAAAGCAGGTTGAGTTTGATGACCCAAAGGAGTTAACTTAATAGTGTCTTTCTCTTATTTTAACTACTTATCAACTCGTTACTCACAAATAGCTTTAAACGTATTACAACACTCTATTAAGTAAGATTGCGCATTACTCATCTGATTTTGACTGGTGACTCTAACTACTACATTTTGTCATACTCCTTCCCCCTATCAATCCGCCGTAACAAGGCACCACATAGCTGCATCGAAAAGAACCAAAGGAGAATTCCCTCGAACTGGTAACATTGGGCGTCAAAATTCCTAAAAGAAAATATTCGCAAAACCTCCTTATTGTAAAACCTGTAAAAACCCAAACTAGTGACAGCCTCGCATGTCTGACCGTGTTGCAATGTAAGTATGTAAATTCAAGTTGTGAGCTCGGTATCTCCGTACCACTAGAAAAGATACTTTAACAATTATTTGAAGCGATACATATTTCTGCGAATTTTGTTCCGCGTTCTCTCTGCGCTTTCTTGCGATTGCCTTTGTCGTGCTTGATCGGCAATGATACTCTAAGCTTCGTAATCCGAAAGGTTGCTGATGCGGATTGCAGTGCGTATCGAGGTATTCAGCAAGTTTTGGACATTATGAAGAATTAGCATTAACCGAACTACGGCTTAAAACTCATGGTTAAGAACAGAGCTCTCCATTAGCAGTTTGTGTATTCCCTTTTCACCACAAAATTTTTGACCACATGTTGAATATTTTTAAGTTTCTAAAATTTTAATTTGTAGGCACAGAACACTCAATTCTCCTTTTACTCATAAATATCTCATGACTGAGATTTTGCGTTTTTCTAAAGCAGCAGCTAATGCCCTACGGCTATAATACGTCCCAACTGTCTAACTCGAAGCCTCTCGGTGTGAAAAAAGTCTTGCACATTAACTACCCATTGTTTACACATGTAATGTTCAACCCAGAATTTGTGTTAAGGAAGTTATTCTCAAATCGTAACAATAGCTCTCTGGGAGCAGGCAACATTCCTTTGAAAGTCCTCAACGCTGCGGCCACCATGCTAGCTGGTTAACTATCTCAGTTCTTCCAATTTGCTTCAATGAACAGCAAGTCCTCACTATGCGAAAGCGTGGCATTATAACGCCAATTTTAAAGGCAGTAGCCGTTCAGAGCCTGCAAACCATCGCCCCTTGATTCTCCTCTTTGTGCTCGCGAAGGTGATGGAAACGGTCGTCGCTAAGACACTAATGGACTACTTGGAAACATGCAACATATTGGCACCGAGCAGCATGGCTTCCGTCAACCCCGGTCATTCAACAGCAACCAGCTGATTGCACGTGGTATTTGGACAGAAGTGATTGATGAGGCGATCGGAGTTGACGTCATCTACCTGGATTTCTCCAAAGCATTCGACAGGCTGGATCATCTGATCCTACTCCACAGGCCACACAGCAACGGAATCAGATAAGCTGTTCTTGGTTGGATTGGCAACTTTCGACACTAACGGAGGCTTCAAGTGCGTGGCTGGGGCTCAATGTCTAAAACGACTGATTTGGGTTTTTGTGTCCAACAAGGCGCGATGCTGGGGCCGAGCTTATTACTGGAGGTTATCAACGACCTGGCAAGAATGATCCCATCAAATATCCTGCTTTTCGCCGATGATGTCAAAATATGGCGGGTGATTGATAACAACGATGTTCACGATCTGCTCCAACATGAACTGTGTTGCATTTGTGAATGGTCAACGAGGAACCTGCCTCATTTGAACAAAGCTAAGTGCAATGTGATCCATCTGCGTCACCAGACGGTGAGCGTGTACAAGCTTGGAGACCAGACTTTACAAAAGGCCTCTCTGGAGCACGAATTGTGTTATACTGGGACAGAAACATCACAGATATTGAAGCAGAGAAACATGGAAAACTGGAACTCAACTAATCGGCCTTTATAGCATAGCTTTCGGTCAGTTTGAACACTCAACCTACGCCAAAATGCTTAACGCTTAAATGTGACCACACCTAGAATATGCTGTCCAGGCGTGATAATGATTGCAGAAACCGGATTGCGTTGCTCTCGAGATTCCATAAAAGAGGGCAATCAAGAACGTCAGGTGTTTCTTTTATCTACCCTATCAGCTTGGACTGAAATCGCTGCGAAGTTACAGCATCGGTTACAGCTATCGGTGTTTGCGGGGGAACACATAATGGTTCACCAGATTCTATATATCCCGTACCACATTTGCCACTTGCTGCTGGAAATGAACCATAACACTAATCTAAGAAGTCATAATCTGAACCTGACAAAACAGTATAGCCGACTTGAAAGCCGTAGATATTAATTCCCTCTACGTGTGCCAGTCTGATAATGCTCTCCTTAATTATGTCATTTCTGCCCGCAGTCTTGCGATGGTTAAAAAGACGAGTTTATGATGTATAGAATCATGTAAATTTCATTTTTAACTCCTTAGACATGAGGATACAAATGGCAATCAGGCGGTGCCTTACCTAACTCCCAACCAATGGATTTATATGTGTAATACGCGAACATCTCCGTTCTTCCAAATACGTCTATGGTCAGTCCACCAAAACGCTTTTGCCTTTACCAGGCAATGTAATTTTCGCCATAATTTCTATCCCGTGGGACTTGTTAAACATTGCATTTTCCCTGTAAAACATCATTTTTCCACACTTCAACGCCGTTGTATCACTTCCTCGTCTAATATTTTTCTCACGCCGCCTCTATTTTCCATCTGCAAATCGCTGCTGATGTCACTGATTTACTGGCCCACATCCCACCTGACGCGCTTTATGGTATAACTAAAGCCGATATATTGAAACCTACCGCAGCCTCCGACAAAGCCAGGCTTCAGCAACTGTCAGTTGTAGAACGCAACGATGGCAAACAAAAGCAGCTTCTCCGATACATGCATTACCTGTACGGATGCAGGAAATTTGGCGACGCATCTTGAGTCAAGCATAGACCAATTTTCTTCCATCAACCACCACTGCTTTTATTGCTGTTTACACTGAGGATGTCTCTTTATACAAGCTGGTAGAGGCTGCCGATAAAGTTCACGTGTTATTTTAAACAACTCGCTGTTCATGCGGGAGATTTGTCTTTAACCAGAGCTCTCAGAAACCACCCATTTGAGTGAGTGTTACCGATTGTCGAAACTCGAGTCCGCAATATCTAGTATACAACACACTTAGTAGAAGTCAAAATCGTCCTCACCAAGCGGACGCCATTATTCCAGAAAAGCGTCACGCCATTTCTGCTATTAACATAGTCGATTTGGCGATAATGCCAGGAAGTGTCGACCCAGATGCATCCATCCCAAAGCACCCTGCAACCCTCCACTTGGAAACGTCCTAGCCAGCCAGTAATGGCGACGGCTGTGTGTGCCGAAATTCCCAGTCGCCACCTATACCCGAATCATTAAACGCGACTCATAAACCAACCACACTCACTTGGTTGAAACCAATGTCGAGTTCAACGTTTTACTTTACTAAACAGTAAAACGATACCTTCTTCCTACCGGCATTCCGCTGCATAAGGCTAACGGCACTAAGATCCCCACGGATGGTCAGAATCTCTTCATACTTGATCTAGAACTCGTACGAACCATTAATTTCTTCTTAATCGTAGATTTCCAGCATTCTATCAGTTGACCTAAGTTCCACACGAAGTATGCTCTGATAACGGATCTGTTGGAAGCTCCGCGACAATTTCACGTCTTCAACTGTCCCATGTAGAGTCACCTGGAGCGGCTCGACCGGTTTTCGACTAGCACTATCTACTTACAATGTGCTCGCTGAATAGTACCGCCAGTTTGCTGTGCTTCACCAGTCGTCCAGCTAATTTATACACCATAAGCACAATATTACGCATTAGATCGTCACGAATGGACGATCTGTTCTTGCCAGACCATGACATCTACCGCCAGACAAGCTCACCACCGCCAAGGCCTATTTCCAACATATGCACGGATTAGGATTCGTTCGTCCTTCAAACTCTCCATGGTCAACTCCTCTTTCCATGATATTTAATAGTCAAGCAGGTACTAGCTACCATGCGGAGAATACCGTGCACTGGGCAACACTACTGTACTAGAAAGGTACGCGATCCCGCATATTTAAGATTTCGTAATCTGTTTACGTATACAAAAAACCTATTCCAAAACTGATGTTGTTCGAGCCTCAGACGAAATGTCTGTCGCTCCGGATGACATACCTAAAACGGCGCTAACTACACCCTTTGGTCGCTACGAATTCGTCCGAATAACTTTCGGCCTGCTTAAATCCCCGCTGATTTTTCAGCGATTTATGGATCAAGTTCTCAGTGGTTTTGATATCTTCTTTGCATATATTGATGAAATGCTTTAGATAGATGAAGTCGTGATGAACATTTATCTCAGCTTAGTGTAAAATTCCAACCTCTTCCCTAATTTGTCTTCACGAGCAGCGCCGATAAGTGCGTCTTTGGTCAGTCATCTGTTGAGTTTCTTGACCATTGATTCTATCACGACGGCATTAGCTTGCTTTTTAAAATGACAAAAGCCATCGCAGACCATTCGATGCCTCTGTCATTCAAAACTGTCATTTTCATGGTATGTTCAATGATTAAAATAGATTCATTCCAGAATGCTCTAGGCTCCTTTAGCTATTGACAGGTCCACTCACGTCGCACAAGTTCGAACCAACTGCGTAAGGCATAGCAGCATACTACAAGAGCAAACGCAAGCTTTCTAACGCGACTGCGCTCAGTCACCTGAGCACGGATATCCACACATCCCTAGTTCTCAAACCCGATATATCCCAATCAGCTGTCGATGCAGTTCCTTAACAGGTCATAAGCAGAAAACCTGAGCCTTTCTTCTCTCGAAAGCTGCGACATCCTCAGACACGATACAGTACGTTTGTCCGAGAAATCTTAGCCATTTACCTCGCCGTTATCCACTTCCGGCATGTACTGGAAGCACGTGAATTTACAGTGCTCACGCATCGTAAGCCACTCACCCTTCTTTTCTTGGTTCCTCCGTTTCCTTCTCACCTCGAGTAACTCATCATTTGGATTACATATCACGGTTTAACGCCGATATTTGATACATTAATGCGCCTCACCAGGTTGTAGGCAACGCTATGTCCTGCAATTGTTTTCCCGAGGTTTCCCGCCAAACAATCAAACTAGAAGACATCGCCGCGCATCAATAAGCATAACCTGCGTTTGCGAAATTAAAATCCATATCCTCTATTAAACCTTCTATAATGCCTCTTCTCAAGTCGGACTCACGAATTTACTGTGATATATCCACTGGTACACCTCGAGCATTCGTACCGCAACAGCATCCATGAATTGTGATTGTGCACTTGCATGCAATGTCTCATCCGAGCATCAGCGCCACTAACAGACTGATCACTGATCAGTTTAGCTGTCAGAAAATGATTCAAAACGTGGTACCTTCAGCCTGGCAAGCGTTCTCCTTATAAATAGCCACATATATCTGTATAACAACACTGCGACTTGGCGTAGGTGACTCGACACTAAACAAAGGTATTATCTTTTGTAAATTCCACCGACATCGGTCATCAACTTCAAGGAGTTCCTACCTTCCCTGCTCGCACTGGCGATCCGATCAAATACAGTCACAAATGCAGAGGCAAACAAAGAAATTTAATCAGCGGTTATTTAATCACCCACTCCTACGGATCGTCAGTATCTACCAGAGAAGTTCTTTAGGCGGATGGTCACAAGGCACCGATCGAGAAGGTCAATTCAAAATTCACTTGCTAATCAATCACAAATCGACGACTAAGTCAGCGGATTACTTTTGACCCAGCAGCGCACTGAGGGTCACCTCGTGTGTTGATGAAACCTCTGCATATCAACTGCGAAGCTAGGCAAACATTTAAACCCAGGAATATATATATATATATATATATATATATATATATCCAGTGTGTAATTAGTTGACATGCAACGTTTTTGTGCAGTTACCGCTCCTTCGCGTTTGTGTTGCAATTGTTGCGCCTGCACACGCGTGCTTCGCAAAGTCAGGAATAAATATTTATATTAATCACAAAACATCAAGCGATTCTAATACAAAATTTTTTTAGTGCAATCACCTTACATATCTATACTGTTCTGTGAAAATAATTCTACACATTTACAGAATTTATTTGGCGCTGCTGAAGTGACTTATAGGGAAAAACATCGGAACGTTATAATCAAAATTATCCGTCATGGTCAAACGACACTCACTGGCAAGAAACTCAGTGATAATGCGGTTTTAGCTTTTATACAGTGAAAGCGTGTTAAGTAAACAAGCTGGTACAAATTTTAGCAAACTTTAACGCAGCTATGTGGGAAAGTTTCTTTAAGGGACATGAGAACGTGGATGGGGATACAGTTAATGCTGAAATTTGTTCGTCCCCATAATACATATGCCAAATATCCTGGTGCACCAAAACAGGTCCCAAAGTCACGCTCGGTCAACTGATGTGTACTGGAATCACAGGATCAAGGGTAACTAATACAGCTGAACTGGATGCGTTACTATCACTCGTTTTAGAGAAGTGCGCGGTATGCCACATGGTAACCTCAGTCAATCAGTTCAGTCTGTTGCACAATCCCTGACATTTGGAGAACTGTAAGGATTACGTCTGTGCCCGAAAAGGCGTCACATAATTATCGTCCGATTGCATGTACGTTAGCGATCTTGAAAGTTGTTGAGAAACCATTTGACCTTCAAATGTTCACACGCACCCAGGAAGACGATATATGCCCAACTGCTCCACCCTGGACGTTACAAAGTATCTTGCACATTCTGTATCATTGGTGTTAGATGGCAAATGCAAAAGAGTGTTGCTTCCATTTTCGAACTGCTCTAGTGCCTCGGAATGGTACTAGAACAATCCCGCTCAACCAGCTGTTCACGATCGAGTAGATACTACTTTATGAACCGAAAGCTACATCATTCACCTAAAAGGAACAAATGCTCGTGTTTTACAGGGGGTCATCGCTACTCCACAGCTTTCGCGATCTATCGAAGAAATTCCTGCGCCATCAAATTTTATTGGATGCGGATATGCTGAGGATGCCGTTTTGGATGAATTGACTGCATATTTAGACTTCTTCTAATCTTCAAATTGGTTCAATTACAGACAATGCGTAATCCTAATAGCGGTGGTTGGGTGTTGTCAGTTGTTGTTGAATTCCCTGAGCAGAACAATTTAGTTACAAACGTTCGCTCAGCAGTCGGCATGAACTCATCATCGTTTTGGATTAAGTGCTTTCGTGGTGGAAGACTAACCCGGCTTTACCATAATGGGACAAAGAGGCAATATTTGTAGCAAAATCGGAGTAAGACAGGGACAGCAAAATCACAAGCAGAATTAGCATATATATGCAGACCAGGATGACGACACTATTACGTTCATGGGTTGATGGCTAGAAGATGGGTAAAGTATCACCGAATAAGTTTGTGTAAAGCACTGGACAAAATGAATTTTAACCGGGATTCGGAGATTTCAGCTGCGGTGATCCCCAGCAATATTTAATCATCAACCCATATGAGAATATTGCATTTCTCACCATGGTTTTCGATCCACTAAAATTTCCTCTAAAAACTGAATTAGAATTGGCTTGAGATCCAATCATCTCTACAACACTATCATCCGTTTTGAATGTAAAGGAACCCCGGACGCGTGGTAAAATTCTCCGACCAACTGATAAATATTCCAACAATTTGACACAGACATGAGGGGAGCAGGGCATGGAGGCGTCTGCGATGGGGTTTTTACCTATATAAATATATATATATATATGCGAAAACCGTTTACCTCTTTTGGCTGCAAAGTTATTGGTAACATGGAGGGATCTTATAGCAGAAAGATACACAGAAAGTATACTTGGAATGCGCAGTACACTAACTTCTGCAGCGCAGTGCCTCTGCAGCAAAAGAGAACTTTAATTGGATCTATCAACATATGGATGCACAGTATTTGCACACCGGATGCTTTCAAGCAAGAACTACAAAGATTCAGCGATTGTCTTAAGGATAATGGTTGCCATGATAAATTTAGCCTAAAGCACTTGCAGAAACACATTGGAAAAGCACATAGGAGCTTTTCACACATATATGAGCAATGATTTCTGCAGGGTAACTTTGCAGTCTCTTCACAAGTCCCGACGGATAGTGGAGGTAAAGCCACAGTATCCAGCAGTATACGACTTGTCTGTTTCAGAGTTTATTCAGCATATACGCCGCTGGATAATATTGGTGTGAGTGAGAATTTAGTACGAACGTCTGGGGAACATGGGGGAGTTATAGTTGACATACTCTGTGAGCACAGTAAAGACAGGAATACGCAATCTTGTACTACCTCCTCAGGTTAAGATAATATGTTAATACGGGTTGAATGAATAATTAATTTATTCTAAACTTGCACCTTTTAAGCAACGAAGTTTTGGGGGCCAAGTGCAATATCCAATCTTTTTTGAAACCTTTTAAGGTGGGGAAGAATCTACGACGTTTTGGAGAGAGTTTCAGCGTTGGGAAACCCAAAGAGAAAATGATTCCGCCTGCATTCCAGGCGGCTTCCTTGTTGTCTCAATTTCGGGTCTTTACCGCTTAGATTGGTGTTATGGTTGAGATTCAGTAAGTGACGGCATGCATGATAAGGGTCACTCATTATTTGGTTAGCCATTATGAGATCACTGCGCAGCCTTCGGTGGCGCCCAATGAAAACACCCAGAGACTTGAGCCTTTGATGCTAGAAGAGATTTCATTGTCCCTTAAAGTAATTTGTGATCCTGCGTTGTGGTTTCTCTATCACTTTTAAGTATCTCTTCAAATAATTTCGCCAATATTGGATAGCGTATTCATATTGAGGGCGTACGTAATAATGTTGCATCAAGGGGAAGATGGATGCGTCGAAACCTCTGAATGCTCTCCGCAGCAAACATATACGCTGGTTGGCTCTTTTCGCTGCTCTTTTCACTGCTTTGAAATTTTAAGGTCACTTTGAATGAGCATAACAATGTTGCCTTCCTGGTAAGCGGTTTGCATTACATGTCACCGAAGCCTATACACGTTATCATGCTTATGGCTCAATTGAACAGCGTGACATTTGTCTACGTTGAACGGTAGTGTTTTCTTAGCTGACCAGTCCTAAATCGTGTGGAGGACACAGTGTGGCTTTTCGTAGACGTTCCGTACTCTCATCGCTCGCCATCACTTGATATCATCCACGAGGAATAAGAAATCAGTAGTAATTTTCCTCGCCAGATCGGTTATGAAAATCAAGTATATACGGAGCCCCAGCAATGGGCCTTTTGGTACACCGCACTCAAACTAACTTGAGAGGGACAGGCATTTTCCTACTCTCAGCTCGAACCGACATGCTTAATGCAAATATCTGTCCATCGCAGCAGTGGGTCACTAAGGCCATAGAGCTAAAGTTTATGGAGGAGAATTCAGTGGTCTAAGCGATCAAACGCCTTTGAGAAGTCCATTTACATGACATCAAATCCTGCTCCACCGTCAACTGCTTCAGTCCAGCTATTGCGTGCAATTACCAGATCCGTAGTTCATAAGCGTTTTGGTCATAGGCCACGTTGCTCTGGTGCTATCATCTTATGATTTTCCAGGTAGTGCTTAATTGCATCAGCGATGATAGACTTCGTACCCATGGAATGAGCAGGGCGTTGCGTTTTCGGACGGTAATTGGTTGGGTCAGTGCGGGTACCTCCCTAATGAATTTGAGCGATGAGCCCTCGCTTGCATATTGTTGGAATATTATTTTCCTCCATAGAGTGCTGATAGAATATACCCAGCGGTTCCGCTAGATCACTTGCTGCTGCCTGTGCAGCCTTCGGTCAAATATTATCGACACGAGGAGAGCTGTGGATAAGCAGTAACATAGTTTCCTCCAGTAAAAGTGATATTGAATATTGTTGACAGTCGGAGTTTAGAAACAGAGATAGCGGTTAAGCCCAGTACTCCCTGGTATGTATGTGAGTAAAGAAACTGCAAAAGTTTGGCTGCTTCCGTTGTCGATCAGGTGCACTCCTCAGTGAGGACCAGTGCTGGAACTCCGCGTTGCACCTTACGAAAGCCATTAACACGCCTGTAGCAGAGTTTTCGGTTCGTGCAGAATCATATCATTAACTCCTGCTAATGCGTCACCTTGTAATTGTGCATTAAACTTACCCAGAAGTCAAGGTGTGCGAAGTAGTAGTCTAGGTAGCGGAATTCGGGGAGTCCTTTTCAGCTCTCCATGCTAACTCCCTCAAAGACATACAATTGCGTTTTCTGCTCTTCAGAAAGGACTTATTTAGTTGACGGTGAAATGATTCCTACTAAGAAGCGTGCGCTATAATTGGGCTAAATATCCTTGTGAAAGTACCCCAGTCGATTTCTAAGGGACATTGCAATAAGAAGTTCCACCATGCCTTCTTAACAAGCGCAAATAACAATTGTAGTGTTTAACCGCATATACTTTATCATCCTCTTCCTCAGAATATTTCGCATAACATACCTAGTAAAACAGTAGAACCACATGGTCAATGCGACCCCGTGGAGTGCTTAAAAGTATTCTGTCGACCATGACTTCCTCGTTTGTAAGCTAAAGTATCGACGGCTTGTTAGTACCACGAAAGCTGATGGGTGATGTCATGAGGTTGTCCAGAAGGCAGTTGGAAAATACCTATTGTAAACAGGCCTTAAACTGCACGCTATCGGTCGCCGCTACTTCCGGGTAGTGCACATTAAATTCACCTGCGATGAGAATGTAACTGTATGACTTGCTCAAAGCAACCTGAATAACGTTGTGCAGTTTTGTGTCCATTTCATAAGTAGTGTTTGGTGGACGGTGAATCTAAGCTAGAAGACATGCGTCCTTGTTACGCACCCATAGCTGGCACTAAAGCAAATCTGGTCACGGAATTCTTCGTGATCAATATGTTTACATCGGTGGTTAGCCTCGTAATAAAGAATTATGTCACCACGTATTTAAGCTTTATGAATCTCAAGCAACCAGGTAAATTTACCTCTGAATCAGCTACCTCAGAGTTTAATCGGATCTAAGTAATCTTAACGAGATCCCCTGGTTGTGGCGCCTGGCGTTCTCTAAGTTCGGCCAAATTACCAAGAAGATTTTGCGCATTATTTACATACAGGGTGGGGTTTTTGAGGTTTGAAGTGTGTGAGTAAAACACAAATTCGTGATTCCGTTTACTTTGACAGTTTGCAGGTCAGCCGCTAATCGAAATTTTGCTTGGGTCATTTGTTCTTGAGTTTCAGACGTTCTGTCAGGTAGCACGGAGCATTCAATCTCGCAATGTTCGTTCGTGTCTCCCCTGCCGTGTCAAGTGTCGCGAGTGTTGCTTAGTCTTTCTTTATGCAGGATTGTGTAGACGAACACTATACTTGGGTGCGTGTTTGATTGAAGTGCTCAGCCTGCATTCTTTTCCCTAAGCTCGGTTGGCAAACTTGAGCTACCTTTCAACCAGCCATCCACTAGGACTTCTTTCAAATTTTCGGAGCGTAGCAGGACTTTTTATCTATTGGAATGCAGCTTTTTGTAGTTTGGAGATGAAGGAATTCTCTTTGGTAAATTAGCGACAACAATGCTTAACGAGAGTGCTTCGCGGATAAAATACCACTGTGCTCAGTCAAGTGTTTACACTTCGTGCTCAGGAGAGTCCAGTAGTTCAAGAACACCATGAAGAAATACGGTAATTTGCTTCCTTTCGTAGAAGGACCAATATTGTTTTCTTTTTCCTTTGAGCGTTTTTGCAAGGAATATTTGGTAGTAAGCGTACCCCACTTGATATGGTTCGAAGACCAACTGTTGAGAGTAGGACTGTCTCAGTATCCTTAGGTTAGTTCAATATGACTAGAAGAGATCGGGGTTTGCCGTAGTGCACTTAATTTGGGTGACGCAATACGCTCTTAGCGCAGTAGGCTTAATCCTAATCCCGATCGCATTGCAGATGGACTTCCACTTTTTCGATCATATACTAACTTGTCCTTTATTGTGCCATTTCCGGATTCCGGAACAGTTGTGAACACAACTGTTAGTGCACTGGAGTTTTGTTGAGCTTATGTTGGTTTGAGTGTTGCGCATTGTAATGGATTATTTATTGGACACTAAAGAAGGTTTGGATAACAGCTTCAAATCGCTTGTCCATAGTCCAGAAACTGGACGTGAGATGGTCTCTTTGGGCGTTTTTATTGAGGCTATCGACTCGCATGTTACTTGGCTCTGGACTACCGGTGTTTTAACGAAATCGTCAGTGAGTTGCTAGCAATCACGCCAGATGTGGCCTGCCCACTCGAACGGTGTGTAATTTTCTGAGTAGTTGGTGCATATGCCGTTGGGTGGTTAGCTAGACTGATATTAACCTTCGAGTTAGGGACAGAGCTCTGAGGAATTGGCTGCAAAACAAGTTTAGTGTTGTTAGATTTAAAAGCAAGAGACTGAAACTCACTATCTGCTGGAATGTTTTATTCTGTGTTTCGCACTTTTGCAAGAGCGTTATTATGCAGCTGATTATTTGGATTGCTCTTTAAGATTAACACATTCAGAGCCCATCAGACAGATTGATTTCTGTTACCTTAAATTTTACCGAGATTAGCATAGTGGAGGTGAAACGCAAGGACGCAAATTTGTACAAGTAATATCTCTTCTGACTCCTCTTGCACATTTCTGACCACCACGTTTGCAGTTAATTGGAATCAATTCCTCTAGGGCCTTTATTGCTCACGAATGCTGCCCTAATCTTGTCACGTGTGGTAGAGAGCGCCTGCTGTTCGAGTTCTTTGTCTCAGTCACACGCTCGAAGTGTATTACCGTAGATTAATGTAGGTGAGCATGTAGAGCACTAAAACAACTTGGGTAGCAAACACACTTTCCGTATAAAATAATACCGTTGCAATGTGCCCAATAAACACGAGATGATAATCCGATGCAAATGCGTGTATGATAACAGCGATAAGTGAAGAGAAAGACGTGAAACCTTGTGACAAGGTAGAGCACTTTACTATGCGACCAGTCAGTGGCGACTGTAGACGATGTATGCATCTGACGATACCCTGTCACATTTACACTACGTGCTATAGCTCCTGACCACCAAATGCTGGCACTAATGCACAACAGACAGGGGATAGTGCCATACCCTTACTCGAGAATGAGTCATTCCAAACTCCTTGCACGAAATTTGATAAACGCTACTACTACAGAAACTGGATTACTGTATCCTGTCGACCCAAGATTGTTGCACACGAGTAAGCGTTGTCCTTGCTACCTTTTTATTTTTCTTGCCTATGATGTGAACAATAACCACTCCCCTGTTGCTTTGTGTGCATACATTCTCATTTCAAACTCCCTCTATACGACAGTGCAGTTACATCTGCAAGTGCCCGAACTGAAGACTCCATTATCCCTTCGCTATCTTTTTATCACGCTATACACCCGACGGGACATGTCAAGCACCTGCTATTTTACCCGTTATAAATCATTGTTCATTGTTCATCACAAAGAATTAAATATGCTGTTGAGCAAACCTTACTGCGACCCGCCTTAGAATTGTTTATCACAGCGAGCTATTACTTGCGAACACTTGAAAGACTAACTGTTCTACTTAGCAGGTTCAATGATCGCTTATCAGTACTCATGCTCCTGTGTTATGCGATATTTGGGCCGATGTACGAGGCGGAAAACTAAACTCAGCTAAAGATGCCTGCTACCATCAACTTTCCGACCTTCGACATAAGAAATGCCGCACAGATATCGTGGTGCTTGCTTACGACTAAAACGCGCATGCCGGTAGGCTTGATGTTGGTGAACGATATCACAGTGGCCTGCATGGCTATGATACTCGCAGGAAGGATAATGAAGAATCCATTTGACAGCTATGTGCTGATCACGGTCCATTCATTTCGAGCATAACATTTCGGCACTCCTGACGCCAGCGCGTCACCTAGCGATCTTCTTTATCTGCACAGCCTTGGATGCAGATGGACCACGTCCCTATCAGTTACCATTGGCAAGGCGCTGGCTGGTTAAGCCCCAAGTGGGGATGAAGTCGGTCTGTTTCGAGCATTCACCAGCTGTGACACAGATGCAGCCGTATAGGAAGGAATGATCAGACAACGAAAATCGCGGAGGGAAATGTTCAGCAAACTATTATAATCCGTAGGGAGCAGTCACAACTCAATCCTAATCGGTTAAGAACATAGCGCTGGCAGGCCCTAATAAATAATGGGAAACAAGGTGTAGGAGCAAATTGAAATCGTTGAAATTCGTGGTAATAACATTACATAGGCATGGGAAGGAAAGAGTTGGAGACTGGGTTTCACGACGAAATGTGTTGGTATAATCGAAAGCTTTAGCAGGTAAGTGAATATGGATGGAAATTGTGATCGCGACTTCCGAAAATTCCCTACGAGAACTACTAACGCGGAGCATAAGCAGCCTCTTATAATGTTGTCACGAAGCCTGGTGAGCCACCAGGTCATTTTTATGGAACCTGTTACATCCTCAGAGAAATTCCGCAGATTCGTCTCACTTTAACGATCTAACGGTAGCAAGAAACAAACTGTGGGAAAATTGGTACGTGAAACGAGCGGTGTACCAATTCACAATCACCAGTGTCGATTTGTACGTTGTGTAGAGCACTTCGAACAGCACGATAATCCAAGAGTTGCGATTCTCAAATTCACGGTGTACCCTGATCGGTAATCACTGCACAGCTATCTGAGGCCGAGGACACCTATGAGCTGCGTCTTCTGAAACGCCATAAACCCCGCGGTCCGGACGAAGTTCCTCCAGTTCTTTTTAAGGGTGGTAGTCTGAATATCCTTCAACAGATTTGGACAACTTAAATCTTCCCATCCGACTAGGGTTTAGCGGACATCATGCTCATCTTCAAAAGCGGTGACGGAAACGATTGTGAAACTACGGTGGGATCAAGTTTATATGCGGCGCATCCAAATTGCTTGTCTCCACGCTTTTACGGTGGCTTAATCCAGTACGCGAACAACACGTAGGTGAATATCGGACAGTGTTTCTGGATTGCTCACGGTTTTACTATCCGCCAGACCACCGTCGAACATAGCCGTAAGCACCATTGTCAGGGCATTGCTCTTGTACGTATGCGAGACCTGACCAGTACGAGCTAGCTATGTTCAAACACAATCTGTTTTTGCTCACAGCTTCGTTTGGAGCATCACCGGTGTACGATGAAAGCATCGCATTTTCAATGTTGAGGTGCAACGTCGGATCTTCATGTCAGCAAACCTGCGCCAACCACGAATCCGCATTTGCTCCGGTGACTAGGACAGCTCCTCCGTGCGCTTGCTGGGCAGTTGCTCAGCCGTGCTTAGTCCGCATACGCCGAAGTTGGTTAAAGTGACGGAGAGGTGGCCAACATTCTATCTGGGTCAAGACGTTGATACTACAGCTAGCCACAATGTGGCTTAATTTTGGTAAGCTCGTCGCCTGTTAAGGGGGCTACCCTGTCCTCTCCACGGTAATAACGTGTAATTCAGTGGATAGTGAGAGGCACTATATCATATCTAGTAGCGTATTCATGATGGTCATTGGCGTCCCCCCTAGCATGGTGTTCTCAACAACGGACTGGCAACAGTCGAGTTGGGGGTTCGATCCCTACCAGGGTCCAACGGAATGCGCACTGCTAACGATTACTGAAATGATGAAACGTGCGTACAGTGCTTTTCCGGGCGTGTTACGGCTGTCTGGGTGCGCCTAGATGTGAGAAGTTTCTACTTATACCTTAACCAGAATTATTCCGACGGTAGGCTGTCTACACTGTCGCTATTTTTTCATTCCGCTTGACAATCGATTGTGCAAGCCATTACCAAATGTTTTCTCGTTTAATTGAAATGCCGATCATAATTGCACCACAGCAGCTGAAAAAATGTTTCATCTGTTCGGGATGCACCCGCTGGCAACCAGACGAAACGACAGTTTTATTATGTCAATCTGGGCACCGACACTTCGTGGTAAGTCCTCTGGGTGGATGCTAACGCACCGAAAACACGTCAACGTAGCAACTACGTGATGCGCAGATAAACTGGAAGCTGGGTGCTGAGTGCGACTCAGCACTACTCCAGCGCTCTCGGTTCAGTGCCATTATTGATGAGACCTCAAGCACAAAACAGTCTGTGATCTGTGTAACAGACAAACTGCTGTGCGGAAAGTGAGTTGTCTGCTGTCGTCGCTGCAACAACATGGACTTAAATCTTGGGTGCTGAATCGTTCATATCTTTACTCTATCTACAGCCAGAGGTCAAGCAGGATAGTGAGGAGATTTTGCGCAGGACGAAAACTGGCAGCAGCAAGTGTAGAAAGTACTGTGTTTAAACTTTAGCTTGAAATTCTAAATGATGCCGATGAGCCGCATTAACTGCAACACCATATTTGCTCAGAAAAGGAACAAAAATGGGGACCAGGTTAGTAGGAGTAATTCCTTGGCGAAGTTTGAGACATTCAATAAAAAGATCTCGTGAAAAGCGTGAATCAATGAACCTAACTTCACGGCAGATCAAAAGAGAGTGTTCACAATGCCATCCATCATTTTCGTCTTTAGGAATAATCTGAAAAGTCAGATGTATAGGTCGTTACGTGGTCCACAAAAAGCGAACAGTTGGACAGTTTATTTAAAAGTTGAAAAGATGTTATAAACACAGAAAGATAGCGGGTTGGTTGCTGTTGCAGTAAGATTGCATTCATGTCTGAATTTCCAGTAAACTTTAATTGCTGTGATGAGATAGAACAATGAGTATAAAAGCAAATGCTTCAACGTTTCTTGGGTTGGCCACGGTGAACATTACAAGTAAAAACACGGTATCAAAACGTACACGACATAACCCAGATCCAGTGGCGGGGTCTACAATTTGGCCGTTGCTGTTGAGAATTTCTTTTTACACTAGTTTTTCCGGAATCGTCAATTTCGTTAAATTGTTTTGAAATTTTGTGTGAGGCAGTGGTAATGACCTCAATACATTATTCTGTTGCTTTTGCAACCATTTTGCGATTACTCTTTCTGCTCGCAATTTGTCGTGTGTTTACTAGCAATAATTAAATGCCCTCCAATCTCTACCTTGGAAAAGGATCAGTGCCTAGCTTCTGCGAGGAAACAAGTCCGTGCTCGACCACACAGTCACGTCCTTCTAGTGAGGGACTTCAACCTTCACGCAATCGAAGTTCCAGTATAGCACAGCGAACAATTCAAGACGGATTTGCAAGAGGTGCTCGCCGATGTACCAATGTACAACCATGTCACCTCTCCCACGCCATTCCGAATGGGTGACACACCCTTTGTTTTGGATGTTGTGCTCTCTAACGAGAAGCCAATGGTCAACACCGTGACCACTGATGCAGCACTTGGCCATAGCGATAACGTGATGTTGCACTTTCGTTACATCTGTTACTCGGAGTACATCAGTGAGAACAACGTGGAAACCTATGTCGTTACACATCCCGATATCTTGTCCAACTTCATTCAAGAAAATGACTGGTCCTTCTTGACTGAGAAGCCGCCCAATGTCGCCTGAACGTTGTTCGTCACCCAGTTCAATGAGCCAGTGGCAAATGCGTCGGAACGCAAGGTCCTTTGCCCGAAGTAAGTGAACTCGTTCCTGAGGAGCCGTAGTAGAAAATACATGGCCTTAAGTGATTCAGTCTGGCGCGCTTACAAAGCCTTTCCAAGTAACCTGAACTGGGGTGCGTACACAAGTCAACGAAACCACTGCGTCAAGTTGATCCGCGATGACAAACTCCAGCACCAAGAGAATTTTGCTTTGAAATTCAGTACAAATCCCAATTTGCTATATATACACGTCAACAAGCTCCGCAGAGTGCAACGCGATATCGCGGTTTTACGTGCAACATATGGTCTTGCGCAAACCGCACAAGATGCAGCCAACGTGCTTTGCCTACACTTCATCGATACTTACCGGAGTGAACCATCATCTCATCCGCCTTTTATGCAGCTTTCATCGCTACCAGGGTTAAACCACGTATCGTTCACGGCAGCCAATGAGATGAAAACTCTGATGTTATTGCGCCTACACAGCTCACCTGGACGACATCAAACCGAAGATCTTGAAGACAGCGGCTATGAACCTTACAGAACCATTAGCTCGGTTCTTTCAACGTTGTCTTGACGAAATGCAGGTTCCCACAATGTGACACATGGACTAGTCAAACCCATTAACGAAAGTACCAATCGTTCTGAGCCCTCGAACTACCGTCCAAACACTCTCGTCCCAGTATTCTCCAAAGTAATGGTACGTATAATTACAAAGGCACTCATGGGAATCGATAGCAACAACCTCATAGTGTCACAGCAACACGGAATCCGCCGAACTCGATCCATCCCTACAAACTTTCTGCTAGCCCCAACAATCTGGACAGAGTCAGCCGATGCCCGATTGAGAGTGGACGTCGTCTACCTAGACTTCGCGAAAACGTGCGATGGTTTGGACCACCGCAATAACCTTCACAAGCTACGAAGCTATGGAATCGGTGACCCTACACTCGGTTGGATCGGCAACTTTCTCGCTCAACCTCAGCTGAATGTGAGAGTCCGCAGCTCCATTTCCGACCCAATTGACGTTCAGTGTGGCGTGCCTCACGGATAGGTGCAGGAGCCACGTTTATTCCTCACATTTATCAACGATCATTGCAGTGTACTGCAGTCGAATCTCTTACTATTTGCAAATGATATCAAAATTTGGCATTATATAAGGACATCGTATGATCACATGGCATTGCAGGGCGATCTCGACGGAGCTTATGCGTGGTCATCCGACACACGCTTCAGTTCAATGTAACCAAGTGCAGATTTGTAAGCATAGGCCATCAGCTTATCTATAAATATCGACTTGAGGACCTGAAATTACAACGTGCATTCCAAGAAAACGACCTCGGGGTGATCGTGCTGGAGGACCTTGGTTGCTCGGGACAGAGTCAAAAAGCATCAAAATGAGCCAGTCAACAATTCGTACTCTTACCGGGGGCTTTCAGCAATTTTTAGCCATCCATCTTTTTGCACATGTAGAATGCCTACGTGAGTTCTCACGTAGAATATGCGATCCAGGCCTGGGGTCCCTGGCGCAAGCGTGACGTTAATGCACTTAAAGCTCCATAACGTAGAGCGACCAAACTCGTTAGAAGATTGTTTCATCTATAATACCAACGCAGACTGCAGTCCCTGAGATTGTACATCGGTGAATATCAAAATCAGCGAAGAGACCTAATCATGGTTCACTTAATACTGACGAACCCATGTCGCAAGCTGTTGCAGCTGAGCCGAAATACCAAACTGAGAGGTCGTCAGCTCAAACTGGCTGCGCACTACAGTCGAGTTGCTTGTTGACGAAACTTTTTCACCCTCACTGTGGCGCGTGTCGGCATTGACCTTCCGACGCACGTTATCCTTGTCCCTACATTAACGCTTTTCAAAAAACGCCTTGATTAAGCGCTTTCGAACTTACATTACTTGATATAGTCCGTTCCACTTGGAGGACGAAATAACGCAAACATAACAATGTGCTTAACCTCTCTCTCTGCAACGTGGCGGTGAGGATACATGCAAAAGTATACATGTGATTAGCCTGGATGTAGCTAAACTGGGTTAACATAGCACATCTGTCAAATGAAGAAACTAATTAGTGAGCGTTGACTTTTCCTTTTTTTATTTTTCACGTACTTAGTTAAATTAAACAGCTCCCTATACTACTTTACATGCGCACATTCCATTCACACTTCAAACTATCTTTATGCACTAGTGCATTTAACTCGATGGACGCTAGAAATAACAATTTACCTATTCAGCGATTCTTCAAAGTTTACTTTTTACTCCAATCATCCTACGGGATTTGTCAAGCACATGCTATTTTACCCGTGATAACATTTTGTTAATTGTTCAATATTCCCATAAAGTCAGGAACACCTATAAAAGAAATAGAAAGAGCAGTCGGGAAAAGCCGAACTCAACGAGAGGTTCGGCAATCAATGTAAGACGTCGTTCAGTAAAGCGGACGCAATTATCAAGGTTCCTTCCCAGCAATGTCCAATCATTACTATGAAAAATTTTGGATCTTACCGCAAGCATATATCGAAGTTTACTTTAAAAAGCCGCCTTTTTCGATACTCCAGAAATGTTGATTGCATTCTGATATACAAGACGAAATTAATCAACATACTGACTATCGTCCCAACAGGTCGATGGACCAAGATTACCTCAGAATGGTGGACGTGATATAATTACGTATATCAACCGAAGATGGTGCAATCCGGCAGCCTTAATGTTCATGTACATAACAACCACTGTTAGCCGTCCTTTATTCAATGCATGCCACCGTTCCTGTGCGGTCTTACTTCAGTTGTCATCGGAAAGGTATACCTATTACCTGACACACCAGCGTCCCAAATAAAAAATTTGCAAATGAGTTATCCGCAATGTTACCACCGAAACACAAACATTCAGTCTGTGTGATTGCCGAAGATTTCAGTAAATATTATAGCAATTTTATCCAGGCACTTGATCAGACGAACATAGTTACTATTACGACTAAGGTAGAAGTAAGATAAGTTATTGTCTTCACGAACTAAGCTTGACTGTTATCCACACATTAAAGGGATCCACATGGTAACTCTGGCCATTGCATCATAATTAATGCGTTAATTTTTAAGGTAAGACATAGTCAGTATCTTTCACCCAAATACCATTCAAAACTATCAGGCGACGAAATGGTTCCATTTCCAGCCTCACAATACGTCAAACAAATTTGTCATCTGCATAATGTTCTGTTTTCAACAGTAACAATTTTTCCGTTTAATGCGAGCATCTCAGCAACTATCTCAGTTTCTGCTTCGACAATCGCTGACTAATGTAGACCATGCATTTCAGTGTAGAAAGGTACTTTTCCCCATTACAAACAACCTAGATTAAGGGGAGAACGTGCATAATAATGTAAACCGCCCGCTTGATTCCAATGACTTTGTTTAGCCATAAAATCTGAGATTGTATATCTGAATGGCTTTTACATTTATGCCACTTCATCCAACAACAACAACTGTCTTGAACTGTAGCAACTTTTGAAACAACTGGGTGGTAAAGCCTCTATGAAACATCTAGGGGCTGTTGATGTCGATAAACTCAAATGAATTCCGATCTCCCAAACAAAATGCTTGCCTTCTGTCTTCATTTCCGCCGAAATCACTCTCCGCAGCAAGTCTGACATTTGCACACTAACACCTCGAGGTCTACCAGGAGCTCCAAAGGCTGAAAGTGAGGAATGCTGGATGACATTTGTTTCAAATTAGCTTGTCGACTCCCTCATCTTATATTTAACACGTCGTTGCAGATGTTGCCTAACAGTTGCACAATTCCCGCTATCTGGAGACCCTTAAGGATAATGCCAGTCCCAGAAAAATAAGCTCAGAAATTTCGTCCTATTGCTTGTACATCTGTCATGCTGAAAGTCTTAAAACGACCGCTTATTCCTTTGATTTCTACAAGCAACTCAGCTAGTGATGCGTACAATCCCAAACGCTTCCCTTTAATGCAGTGGTTTATCTGGTTTAGTCACTAGCATATGCGTTAGATGCAAATTGTAAGTCAGTATGTCTACTTTTCCTAAATTATGCATACGCATTTGAGAGTGTCGAGAAGTAACTGGATCTCAACCTAATCTTCCCAAACGGCGTCCAACCTGCAGTGTGCAGTCCAATCGGAAATTATATTTATAAATCGCTTTTAATTCGCTCAACTAAACGGTAAAATGCCGTCCACCATTTGTCTTATGTAGGGGGCAAACTTATCTCCCCATTTGTATTCTTCGTAAATCGACTGACTTCTTATTCCATGTTATATTGGATGTAAATATGCCGACAATATTGTTTTTGCATCGCTTTTCACACCAACGAGTGTTCTCGTCGCTTTAAAATGGGTTAGACGAGCTTGAAGATTAGCCATCTCCCCGATCCCTTGTCCTCAACGATTCAAAGTGCCGAACCTTAAAGTTTTCTCTTCTCCACGCTGATGCAAGTCACACTTTGCCCAGTGTTTGAGACCCACTATTGCTAACGAATGCATTATACGTACTTCACAAACTGTTAGATATCTTGAGGTATTTTTATCCCAAATCTTAACGTGGTCTACGCACATCGACGAAACCGTTCGCAAGGTAAGCAGATTCCCATTTTATGCCCTGCAGCTCAAGATACTTCAGCGCCACACTACTTAACCTATAAATTAGATTCTACCTGTATCCTTCCTCACTGATTGCACTGCTCGTCTGTTTTTTTCTTTTGTCTTCTTCAAAAAATGATTTCACAATTATTGTCTGTTCGATTGACGTCATCTCTAAATGCAGTGCGTTATCCTAAAGTGTCCTGTAGATTTCATTGTTCCCAAGCATTTTGCTGCCTGTCACCGACTTTCTTCAGTTTGGTACTGATTCGTATCAACACTACAAGATGAGTAATGGAAAACTCATTCCGTTTCATATACAAGCTTAAAATGTGAGGTTCTGTATTATTGCACCTCTTCTTATCCTAATGACGTTTTGCCTTATTTGTCACGTCTGCTAGTCAAATCTACAATGATTATTGATGCCACGTGTTTACCTTTGATTGAGTGAATATATGTTTATGATTTTACCATTCGCCTGTATGTTTTAGTGGACTTTTTGTCCTCAGATGTTTATTATCCGCAGTTCTAATCCAAAAACACACTGTAAAAGTGCTCATTCGGGTAGATAAAGTTAGTTTTGACTTGACTTGACTTAACTTATCAAGAGATTTGTATTAGCACAAATGTGAGTATTCCTGCCTGGATTTTAAGGATATTATGACAAAGTAAACGGTTTGTTCCGCAATAATACCTGCAAATTTGGTTCGTGGACTATACCATGTGGTGTAACTGAGTTCATGCATCGCCAAGACGTTCAATGGATAATGGTGAGGTAGATGCATTCATATCGTGCGCTGAGAAGTACTTCCAGATAAGTGACAGAGCGGGAGAAAAATGTTCGTCTACATTCGGGGCGGCTGTACTTCTTTGTCAGATTAAACTAATGGCCCTTCAGAAATATGCTTTGGCTGAGTTTCAAGAGATGATGGCAGGTTTCTCTTTGTTTTCTAGCATGTGAAACACCATTACGGGATCTGCCGGTAGAAGCCGATAGCGTCTGCAGTGCGCTTTTGGTGTCCAGCCTGATTTGGTAAGGAAGGTGGGCCGAACCATTGACATTCCTCGCAGTCCTGCGTTCTACATTATGGAATGAGCTGAGGTGATGCTTTAACCAGGGTTACCACGGTAGTATAACTTATTCTGTGCGCGGCCGCGCCTACCAGCTAAGTATTTTCGGAATATTCCCACTAACTTGTTCAGTGAAGAAGCATTTGCAACCAAACTGCCCAATACGGCACGCCACTAAACAATGGAAATGTGCCACTTCTAAATTAAGTAGTTCCACGAATAGTAGTTAATGTGAGGGTATATTTGTTGTCATTAACCGTACCCCCCTGTTGGCAAATGCTATTAGCATACGGAGATTGTTTTACCGGGACGGCTTATTTTGCGTATATCATTTAGTATCTGGATACAAAATCACATACACAAACAAATTGACTGTATGATAAATTATCCATTAGAGTAATGTAGGCAGACCTAAGACTGAGCAGCTAGGTTATCTATCTAAGCGTTCCATTCCATCTAGGCTAGTAGCTTTTCTATCAGTCGGAATACTGGAGTTAAGTTGACAGCTTTACGTGAACTAGGCACTCAGGCTGCCTTTTCACCGCATGAATTCCCACCTCCCTTATTTCACTGATGCTGTGTTAAGAAGCTTTGTGCTTAAAATTACCAGTCACCGCGCCGCAGCTCTAGACTTTATTTTGCACTTATTTGTTTGCAGATATTGCAACATGTATCGAGTACCTTTACTGGTCATCATCCCTGTCACTGAAGAGTCAATGATAAGTGCACACATCTGTCATCTTTCGTTCCTTAGCTACCTAAAGGATATTATACGTCTTGCATGGGTGCTTCCCCTGTAGCTCTGTGGTACATTAGTTATTCGTCTTTTGTTGACACCCAGCTTTTCTCCACAAACGCCTCGATCCATTTCATCAATTATCTGCTCAGTAAAGAAATATGCTAATATTCATGCAAATGTAGGTCATTGTTTTCTTCGATATTCGGCTACTATCAATGCTATGGATGTCTCAGCCTTGGGATACGGTGTTCGACAACTTTGAAGAGCATACTTATGGTAGATCGCAAACTGTTATCGCTAGTGAAATTGAGTTACTTCGGCTTAGATATAATGGAATATGTATACGGTCAGTTTGTCCTACGGAACATTGTGACAGAATTATGCGCTGAAATGTGCTTATATTCATGGACGAGAACAAATTGAACGTGTCGAGGTACAAAAGTTGACCCAACATTGTCTTTATTTGAATAAGAGGAACACCACGCAATGTATTTCTCCCAACCATGCAAAAATACTCCCCTCTGTCAACCGAGTGTGTTTGTGTTTATGGCATAAACGGTCCATATAGTTCCTCAGTGATGTAAACTAATAGCCTGCAAACTCCACATGCCGGGGGTGCATTCCTTCCCATACTGTGTTGGATGACATCGCTTGTGTAGAACAACAGTGTAGTTATGCTGAAACAGCCTATGGTACCATTTATAAATGAAATTTTTAGATATGTATTTAATGTTGGCAAACGACGAAGCGCCCACCCCTAGAACGCTAATTATTGATCCCCAGCTTGCCAATCAACAGCGTCGTAGCAAATCACGGAGTCAATTATCGCTATATTGGATGCATGTCTAGTAAAATTAGTTAGCAGTCTTTTATAAACCATTTTTATTATTGCCAAAATGTTAAGCAAGACACCAATTGCGGATTTTCCCCATCTCGCTGCTTTCACATACAAATGGTATGCTGCGAGTCTTCTAAAATATGTAAACTACGCGCTCAAAGAAAACACACGGAACATGTCAGCCTTCAGACCTTTATGGTACAGTAAATCTTCATTTCACATCACTGAGATGCCCGCTCGAGGGAATATGTTTGGTGAAATGCATGCAACCTCTCATAAATCGATCCACTGCAGCATCATTAATCTGCACTGGTCGTTTGAAATTCACAGATGCAGATGTTTATATTTCGGTGACAATGCCGTGTTTCTGCTTTAGCACTGATCAGTGGGACGGATACACACCATGATGGCGCGGCGGACTGCACTGTTTGAACCAAATATTAAAATGTTGCTGACGTCTCCAGCTTTCGCTGTCTTCAAATCCTACCCTCTCTCCAGCATGGTTGCAAATGGTTATCTCAGACGATCAGGTTTACACCAAGTACATTAGCCGTAATGCTCACAGGGAACGTGGACAAATTCCGTCACCTGATATGCTTAGGTTCGGAGGGACCGAACGATTCCTCTAGTTACGGGACTGCTTCAACTGAAGAACTACATTTTTTTCTTTTGAAAGTAGTAACATGGATTCTTTCTTTAAACAGCCTTATTGACAAACATTGATTTTTCGAAGGTACGTGGCAGCGCCTAATCTTGATGTTGCCCACACTTATGAACATACCCAGATTTGGAATAAATCCGTATGAAGAGGAAAACTGGCAGATGTCAACATTACTAGTATCCCTTCAGTGCCAACACAATCAGATGAAAAAATATCAGACGACAGGTAAAGTGAGACTGGAACAAGTTAGAACAGGGTAGGCGTAGGCGTGACACCCTAAGCCCAAAGCAGCCGTAGGCTAACGATTAACTTTTTCTGCCCAGAGAGTGCAAGTTTGTTACGGCTGATGGCGACTGCCTCTGCGAAATATAGCAAACGGGTGTCAGCATGACTTAACCTGATTGTATACATTTTGGCCGGATCACTCTGAGGATAGGTGGCTAGTAAATGCCTAACTATGGATGAAGCAGGTAGCTTACATGAACAAGTGGTAGGAGCGACCGACTACTGGGTGATTTGACAGTTTAGGTACATCTTCCCTTGTTCTGGAGTTCAACGATCTATTGGTACGACCGACCTAGTGTATACCACAACTAATAATAGTTTGGTAAATGCAATGTGAGTTGGCGCCCAAAGCTTGTCCTTCCGTCATTGGCGTAACTGGTATCCCATTAGTTCGGTTGGTAAGAACAGTTTCGGCAGCATAATAAGTCATCTGGAGTACGGAATTTTTGCGCTACGTTGTCTTCATGTTGGTAAAATCACCCTTAAATGGTAGGTAGATGTAGACTTTTTTAGACACTATCGAAGCCTTCTGTCCCGGTACACTCGCCTGACTATCTTGGTCGATGAATCTTCTTGGATAGCCATGTTTTAACAGCGTATCCTTCAGCGCGTTTATTTCATCATCTAAACTGCCGGTAGTGCATATTTTACTTGCACGGTTGAATAATGTCTGGACTAAGGTCCGCTTGTACCGCAATGGGGAGAAGCTGCTAAATTACAAATACTGCCCTGACCAACTCGGCTTTCGGCAAACCTGTCTTCTTATTGACGCATCTGCTCTTCGGCAAATCAACACGTCCAGATATGGGAGAAAATTGCTTTTCGCTATTTCCCTGATTACTATCAGAGTAGTATGTACGTTATTTAGGCGATCGACCAGACGCGCGATATGCTACTCTGATGAGCTAAATATCATCAACAAACTGCTTATAGTAGGAAAGAAGTGATATTTATGCACTGAACGTTTTAATCATTGACATGTAAAAATCTGCTAACACTAAGCCCAACGGACTAGCCATGGCCACCCCATCTATCTGGGGATAAGGAACGTTTTGGAAACGGAAGCAGAAATTCTCAGTGCATTGTAGTAAGCTGTCTTTTATTATTTCGACTAGCACTGGATGAGCTAAATCGGAGCACACTGCTAGTTCACACACGTAATCAAGTGTTTTATGTAGCGGAACATTGGTGAAAAGAGATTGTACATCCAATGTGTTAGCACTGAAGAGACAATACGAAATGTTGACATCTGCCAGTGTTCGGCTTCTTACGGCTTTATTAAGGATACCCAGCTTCCATTCTCAAACATATTTGGATGCCTCAATAGGTGACTGGTGCTTGAGAGCTCAGTAATGTCTGGCATTCCTATTTATAAGCGATCGCTGGGCAAACGTTACAGTGGGGTACATGCGATCGATACAGGAAAGTGAGTAACGATCTAAGTCACACTTTGCCTCTAAATGGAACATATATTCTAATGCAATTTTTGTATACAAGCTATTATAGATTTGCCAGTGAGCCACTGTATAGCGTCCGGTCTCTGATAGTGCATTGCAACGACATCCTGCAGTAAACTCAGTGTATATGGACCCTTTCTATTATCCTACCGAGGCCGGTTGACGTGTCGCAAACGGTGGACAAAAGCTGTTTTTGTAACTGGTCTGTTTATCATTGTTTCAATTAAACTAATTGGCGAGAATTGTAAGAATGCATTTGTCACTCGTTAGGATAACAAATGGCAAACAAGCTTTAATCTGCACACAGCGAATGTAAATTTCAGGGAGCTTGATCTATGAAACATGTTTATAATTGCTGTTTACTTCAAACCTAGTAACATAATCAGTAGATCGGACATCAGTGCAAATGCTACTGTGGCACAGATAAATATGACATGAAAAGGACATAGCGCGTGTGCATTTGTGATGGCTGTGAGTCCAAGTCCTGTCCGGTGCGGTTGTGCACGAAGACGGGTTGCAATACTAACATGAATAAACACGTCCGAGTTGATTATTTGTCCATCCACTGATGTGTGGTAAACCTTGGTGTTGCTTAATTTACTTCCTTTCTTGAGATAGTATTTCCTTCCACACCCATGGTTGTCACGTGCCTGGACTCGTCTTGCTCATGAGTAGAGGTCAAGCGTTGTTTTGACATTGTCTGTGGATTGTCTGTGGAGTAGACCACGTCGTGCTTTGGGTGAGCGCAGTGAATGTTAAAGGAACGTAACTAAGATGAGAAGTACAATTCATAAAATCGTGAATGATTTAGAAAGTCGTAATCAAGGATCTACCAATACGTTGCTAATAGAAGGGAGTACATATGATGGATAGCATAAACTACCATTGTGCTCTCATAATGGTTTCTGTGGGCAACAAAAAGTTCAGGCCAGCGCACATGTCATCCGGATCGTGTGATAAGTAGTCTCCTTAGTGGGAATCTCAGCTGGTGGACTTGTTGTCAGCAACAGTAACGCCCTTTCGTTCACGTCAGTTACGTTACTTGCTGAACCGTATTACAAAAACGTCAGTGTGAGCTGGTCTGTAACAATCAATGTTAACAATGCGTTTTATTACGTAGTCGGATATAAAACGCTATGGCGTGCAAGAATAGAGAATGGATCCTCATTTAAATGTTGTTAATATTGTTTCACTCGCATTGCGAATGAAAGCATACATACACAAAAAGAGTTTAGGATAAATATGGTGATTTCTCTCTACTCTTGCGTGCGCAATAATGAAGTTGGCTCATGTGATTTCTCCATTTCATCACATCATCATCGGGTCAGTGTTACTGTTGTTAGTGGGTAAAAACTTAACCAGTGATGTGTTATCTGTTTCCAAAAACTAGTTCGCAAGCGAAGATTGAAGAATTCGTTGGAATATTGCATGCAACTCGGACAGGACCATAAAAAGTATTTATGTCTAATGTATCGGATTAGTGTGTCTTTTGATTGGGATTAATAGGTGTCCATGAAATTGTTAGACTAAACCCATTGCTTGGGGATGAGCAGTAGTATTGCGAGGACTTGCAGTCAAATTGTCCCAGTAACTATTGGAAGGCGGGATTTCGAATTGGGTACGGCAGTGCGTACAGACGTAGGAAGGTACACCGGAAATTGCAATCTCCCTAGTGGCAAAAAAGTAAACGAGCGAAAGTTTCTACATATGTGACTGCAATAAGAATGGTTTCGGGCCATCCAGTGAAACCATGATTGCATGTCGGTATGTAAGGCTGGAATTTGATAGTCTCCGACCATATCGATGTGTAAATAGTGAGATCTGATGTCAATTGTGCGAAAGTTCCGGCGTGCGTTTTGGCACGCCAAAGGACTTTCGAAAGTTGACATTTTAAGTAAGTCATAACTCATGTGCGGGTGTTCTTGTTCATGTTTATCTGCAAGAACTATTCAAGGTCAACTCTGCAGTTGTAAATACACCAGCGTGCGACATGATATGAAGTGCCTAGAAACAGGTTCCTTTCACGGATGCAGGAACCAATGGTTTTGGGATTACCGTGAAATCAACGCAATCAATGATGGCTGGTGTAGTGCGCAGTGGTACCGAGTTGATGTCCAGAGAAAGCTGAATGTAATCCACCAGCGACTGAGATAGATTGCCTTTTTGCAGTTGAACCATGCGTTCCAAATCGATGGAACTCTCTTCACCAAAACAATGCGGACGTGATGTTGTCCAAGTTACAACATTTTCTCCTTCAGGAATATGGTATATGTCACTGGTTAACCTGGTGATGAATTCTAGTTGACGAATTCTGCGAGATAATAATTTTCCGGCTTAGACTGTAAAGCGAATGACAAAGCATTGTGCTGAGTAGATAAAATACATTTTCTTCCTTCTAGAAGACGTCGAAAGTGATGAATGTTTGAGTATATGGCGGGTAACTCACAATCAAATATATTGTATCGAGCTTCCGTTGACGTGAGCTTGTGGGGAAAAACCAAGTTATTGTTGGACTTTAACCACGGCTTGCTGAAAACAGGTCAGACACATTATTTGGTGCATCAATAGTTAATGACAGCTAAGTATCCGATTTCAGACAGAAAAGAATCATGCTATTCTCCAGAGAAGATTTTAATTCTTCAAATGTCCGTGCAGTAGCCTTCGCGAGGTGAGCTGTTTCCGATAATCAGCTATAGGGTTCGTAATTGAAATCGACAAATATACAACTTTTGGAGAGAAACGGAGGTGGAAATTAAGCATGTCTAAAACGACTCAACGGTTTCACAGATGTGGGTTGGAAAAATTGCTTATGACTAAGTTGCTCTATGTTTGACGAAATGCCAGCGTTGTCAATATTATGATAAACGAAACTTAGGGAAGCTGAAACCAACATACTTTTGTTACTGTTTGTAATCACTCTGAATTCAATTATATGTGAGAGTGTTTTTCAAATATTTCAACAGTTCGCTTTCGTTAGCACTTACAATCAGAAGGATGTCAACTTATCACAAACATCCACAATAAAAAAATCAATGGTAAGCCCAAACGTGCCTGCTCAGTAAATTTTCACATATGCATGGAGATTTACATAAACCAAAATGCATGCGCAAAATCTCGTGCAAAACAAATGAAGCTGTGAGATACGTCTAAGAGTATCATTGGAAGGAATAGAGATATGAAGCATAATCTCAATGTGCAACGAAATGCTACACCCAATTTGCTGAGAAGAGGAGTCCAGAGTAGATGGGATTAGGTAACTATAAAAATGGTGAGGAGCTTAACTGCTTTGGAATCTACATTTGTTTTTTAGTGGAAATACCGTTTCTTCGTTATCTAATGCAACAGTGATGTTTACAAGCATTGCCTTGGCTAAATGATTCCAATCTACATTATTGTAGGAGATCATTCCTAAGTCTTTCAGCTTTGCTGAACGTAGTTATCTTGGACAGGTAGACTTGGGTAGTGCTGATGTTAGATATGTAAAATCGTGTGATTTCGAACCGAAAAAAGATAGTTGCAACATGAACAAGTCTTGATATCGGAAAACAAAGCGGTTGCATGACAGGTCCAGCAGGATGACCGCAATTGGTATTAATTAATACTTCAAGGGAGCAAGAAAGAACTGCGGGATAACCTGAATTTAGATTATTTCGTGCCTTCTCAGTCAGCCGCTTACAGACAAATCGTGGAAAGGGTAAAGGAATGCAATTGAAAAAGGGGGTCAATTAGAAAATCAATAAAACCCTGAGCAAACCAAGTTCATTGCCTGCGTCTTATCAGGGCAAGGCAAAGTCTACCTGATTGCAAAGGTTTGGTTTCAATCGTCGGATGGCCGAGGCTTCAGCGAAACGAAGCAAGCTCGCGTTGTTATGTCTGCTGATAACCTTGAATGTGTCACGTGAGTTTTCGCACAAGGTACAATCGAGCAGATGCTGAGAGATGGAGCTGGCAGGGAGTTTAGGTCCACTATTTGCCAGGTTCCGTGGAAAATGTTCCATGATCCTAGTTGATAGTCTTCTCACGGTTTGGCCAATGTACATGCTACCGCAAGTACAGGTGAATTAGTAAACACATGAGGCGGTAAACTGAGAGTCAGGCCTATCCAAGTTGGATTCATGGAAAAGCATCTTGGTTTGATGTAACAACAATTTTGAGTTCGTTGACAAAGTTCGACACTTAAATTTTCAATATACGCGCCTGAAATCATTTGATGGATGTTCCCTTTTCACGAATGTTCCTTTGGATGACACATTGAACATCATAAATAAGCATGCGGACAAAGTTGTCCTGCCTGCACATCGATTGAAGACATTACTCAACATTTGTACGAAAGACGTCCAACTTTGCTTTAATGGGGATTTGTATCGTCAAATGGAAGGCATGGCGATGGGTAGCACTCTCGGACCGATTCTGGCTGACATCTTTATTGGTCATTTGGAGAGTAACTTATTACGTGATGTCATTGGGGCAACACACTTTTACCCGAGGTCTATCGACGATAATTTTGTTGTAGTTGACACCGCCCAACAAGCGAAAGTCCTTTTGGAAACCTTAAACAAATATCATCCCAACATCAAGTTCACTAAGGAAAGTAAATCAGAGGATTCATTTTATTTTATTGACATTTCACTTAAAAGAATGGCAGATGGTTCACTCATAAGATCGATTTACCGGAAACCGAGCTGGACCGGACAATACCTACATTTCAACAGTTACTGTCCAACGAACAATAAACGATCCCTAGTTAGAATCTGTTTTGTTAGAGCACAGCGAATATGCTCTAAAGAGTCGATCAAGGCTGAATTACGATACATCGAATCTAACCCACGCAATTATGGCTATCCTAATTAATTCATCACCAGGTATGGGAATGAGGTTGTTAAGAAAGAAACACGAATGGAAGTCCAAAGAAAAAGGTCTTCAGCACGCTACCATACAAAGGGGAACAGAACGACAAAAGATTGTGCCACCAATTACGCCAAGCCATAATAATGTGCTACTACGTAGCTGAGCTCGTGTTGTTACTTCAAACCAAGGAGCTGTTCCATGAATCCAACTTGGATAGGCCTGACTCTCAGTTTACCGCCTCATGTGTTTACTAATTCACCTGTACTTGCGGTAGCATGTACATTGGCCAAACCGTGAGAAGACTATCAACTAGGATCATGGAACATGTTCCACGGAACCTGGCAAATAGTGGACCTAAACTCCCTGCCAGCTCCATCTCTCAGCATCTGCTCGATTGTACCTTGTGCGAAAACTCACGTGACGCATTCAAGGTTATCAGCAGACATAACAACGCGAGCTTGCTTCGTTTCGCTGAAGCCTCGGCCATCCGACGATTGAAACCAAACCTTTGCAATCAGGTAGACTTTGCCTTGCCCTGATAAGACGCAGGCAATGAACTTGGTTTGCTCAGGGTTTTATTGATTTTCTAATTGACCCCCTTTTTCAATTGCATTCTTTTACCCTTTCCACGATTTGTCTGTAAGCGGCTTAATGGGAAGACACGAAATAATCTAAATTCAGGTTATCCCGCAGTTCGTGCTTGCTCTCTTGAAATGTCTGAAGGGAAATGGCTGCATGTTATTAATATTTGCTCGAATTGCAGGAAAAAGTAAACATTTTGATCCAAGTTGACCTACCGAGTTATTCACACAAACATATATAATAATCAGATCACCGCTGTGTAGCGGAGAGCGTTGGTGAACACAATGTTTATGTTAATTCGTCTCCCCTGCTTGTTTCTTATGGAATCAACATTCCTCTGTTGATCTGGTTCGAAATAGCACAATCAACGAACACAAAGTGTATTGACTGCTCGTTACTTATCTGCTCCCATATATGTTCCTGGCGGAGTCTTTCTGGGCAATGTAGTGGCACCTTGATTTTCTTTATTTACTTAAACTTTACATGTTGCTAGATTAGATACAAGCACTCATTTCTATCAACGGCCAGAACCAAACTAGTATACCCATTGCTACCAGATCCTTTGGAACTTA
Organism: Dicrocoelium dendriticum; assembly: GCA_944474145.2. Classification (NCBI taxonomy): domain Eukaryota; kingdom Metazoa; phylum Platyhelminthes; class Trematoda; order Plagiorchiida; family Dicrocoeliidae; genus Dicrocoelium; species Dicrocoelium dendriticum. Next base: position 39,076 of record CALYDF020001364.1, read on the forward strand.
CCTATAGAAAATACATGAAAACCAATTCAAATGTTGGAGCGGGTCAATTAGTTATTCGACAGGCATATCTCAGATAATCTGTCAAAAATGCAATAGAACCGAGGGTTCACCATTCGCACTTGTACCTCATCTACGTTGTGTATTCTATCAAGACCTGGTAATTCGAAAGTTCAGTAGCCTTAACTTGTTCGAACACATCGTACATCAAGCAGCAAAAGCGAAGCAACTATCAAGCTACATTGCTAAGTCATTTTCACTATCCCAAACACTGCCTGAATAATTTAAACTTATTGTGTGACCTATTATATTGTAACGCACTAGCATATATAGCCACTTGGCAAAACTGATAGAGTCGCTCCTGAATGAGTCCATCACTTCTTTACCAAAATGATCATGGGGCACGCATCAATGGTTATTTATTATGAAATATAAGCTTAACTTGGGTTTGACCAACTCCGGCTTTGACAGCCTAAATGCAATCTGATTCTACTCTACAGTAGAGTAAACGCAGGAGTCTTCTCAACAAGTACGGATGTCTCCTTACGAAAGACCTCAATCTTTCACACACGTAATGTGAATCGTTTAGTACTTATACAAAGGACGGGGCAAAATATTGGTTTAAATTTATTTTTTTGTGAAGAACGGCTACCTGTGGAAGAAGCTACCGTTGCTATTAAAGAACAGAGGCAGCCTGTCTGCTTTCAAATTGTCTCGCTGGTGTGTTACCTGACAAAGTTGACTTCCTTAACCATCTAACTGAAGCAATTGACTCAGGTCTTCAGTGCATTGTTATCTTCCTAGACATGCAAAAGGCTTTTGACAGAGTCCCACACAAAAAGCTGTTATGTAAATTAAGTAAGTACGGTGTTACAAATCCGCTTTACTCTTGGATCCAATCTTACCTAGTAGGACGGTCGCAAGTTGTGGATATCGATGGTTACACCTCTTCAACTCGTCTGGTTACCAGTGGAGTGGTGCAGGGCAGTGTCTTAGGCCCGTTACTCTTCCTACTGTATATAAATGACCTGGATTCAGTTATGCAATTTGGGAAGCCTTATTTGTTTGCTGATGATTAAAAGGTGGTCTACACGTTCCCAGGTTCTTAGCGTACCGCTGAAGTTAACAATATCCAAAGCGACTTGAAATCCATTGAAAGATGGGCTGATATGTGGTAGATGACAATTGCAACATCGAAGTGTAGTATTCTATCGTATGGATGTCAGATAGCATCAGAAGTGTTCAGGCTTCATGATGTAGTCATTCCCATCAGCCACTCTGTTCGTGACTTAGGTTTAAGATATTCTAGTTCGTTAAACTTTAGCGAACATACAAATCATATAGTGAAAAAGGCTAGGCAGTCGGTCGGGCTCATATGCCACCTGCTAACCTTGAAAGAAACCAGACTAATTGCTTTCAAAATCAGTGTATGGCCTTTGCTTGAATATTGTTGTGCTGTGTTCAGTAACTTGCGAAAGGCTGACTTGAGAGCCGCTGAAAACGTTCAACGCGCCTTTACGAAGCGCATATTTGGCTATTCAACCGCTCTTTCATACCGAGACAGGTGCAAGCAATTGAATCTTGAACCTCTGTGGTCACGAAGAATGCAACTAAATCTGTGCTTCCTCCACAAACTCGCGTGGCGGAAAGCAAATATTGGAAAATATCAATTGCACTTTCGGGAAAACACCATTTATGAACTGCGAGATAATGAATGAGTATTCTATTTACCTAAATTCAAGAGCAGCCTAAGGAGAAATTTTTATATTCCTAGGTATGGCTCCATTTGGAATAAGCTGCCAAAAGAGATTCGATGTATTAAACATTTCTGCATGTTTGAGAAAATGATAAAGGCTAATCTATCAACGAACAGAGCGAAATAGGTCTTAAAAATTTAACTTGATGATGAAAAGCTGTATGAAGAAGGGCCGGATCATGTATGATACCGGCAAACGTTGAATCAAATGCACCGGAGAAAACATGATCATCTAGAGTGAGCTGCTACAAACCGCTTCTTATGCTATTCATTAACGCTACCTGGTATGAGGTTTTACTACTTTCAAATTTAATTCATACCAACTGTCTTCTGTTTAAAACCGAGAGCAAAATTATTTACTGGTGGGGCGTCATGAATTATTTTTGTAATTGTCCCCAAAAATTGATTAATTCGTAATATTATACTGCGATCCCTTTCGTTACATTTGTTCTCCAGTGCTAATCATTTTCCATTATGTTCTGAAGTTAACAGTCCAGAAACATATACTTGAATTCAGTGACAGCAATAACTGATTCCCTATGCGACTTTTGCCTATGGACAACTCGTACAGTCATCTATCTCCGGCTGTCACGCCACACAGTTTACCGTATGATCGGCTCGATCCATTTCTACGCCGATGTAAAAAACATACCTGCCTATTTTTTACACTAACGATATAGTTTTCGCATAATTCTTCTTTTCTATATTCTTCCTTATTTCATAGTTGGCCACGAATGGGCTGATCTCCTGCGGTGACGGATTACAGCTTCCAGATTATAAAAGACTTTACCTATGCAAGGCAAATTACCACCAACTGACTGGAGTATAAAAATGCCAAAATAGAATGATCCGCATGACGGACTGGGCTGAGGCTTCATTGCCCATAATACATGTACGAAAGCAGCTCTAAAAAGAACAGAACAAATGATAAATAGTTGATTGCTCATATGCTGTTATGCCACCCTGACACACGGCCAGTTATTGCATTGAAGTGCGGGCCAAACCTTTCGAGGGAATACCTTGCATGAAAACTGGTCCCTTGGGGATGGTTCCACGAGTGGCCGTATTACTTTAACTGGACATCTGTTTAAATCTGCATACGTTATTGTTCCTGGTTTTTAATTTCTTTAATGCATTAATCCTGCCAATTAGTTTAGTACCTGTTCTGGATACATTGTAAAAAGCGTGCACAAATTGATTATCTTTTGCGATCCTGTTGTACACACTGATCAGACCACATAGTCAAACTGCAACTCGAATCACCGAGGAATATACCTTTTATTTATTTATTATTTATTTATTTAAATACTTCGATTTCTTGCCAAACGCGGTCAGACTATTCAACGTTCTTCAATCCACGTGCTCACTTAAAGAATTCAGCCCAGAATCCACATGATAATACAAACGTTCAAATAATTTTAATTATTACCTGCTCAACCAAACAATGCATCACTATTTCCCTACTAATTTTTTTACTGAAACTCGCTGTACAAATGATAGTAATAGAAAAAGTAACCTATCCCGTTTATCGAAAATACTACCCATTTGTTATTTATTATGTATTCCCTTTACATCAATGTGTTTGCTTCCATTGTTGCAAATTGTCTTCCAGCCGAACTGGGCATCCCCAAAATTGGCAGGAATATTGGCTATTCCGTGGCTAAATGGTTACGGGACAGTTTGATATTGTGCATACCTTTTTACTGAGGACGAAAGTCCACGTTTTGAGATCTAACAAAGTTTAACGAGTTAAAAGGTGTCGAGAAATCCGCTTCGACTACGGTTTGATGTACGTTTGAAATGAAGAATATCTAACTGAATTATCGCGTTGGACTAAACCTGAGGAATGGGTTTTGCTGCTTGAGTGCTTTACTACCAGATAACCTGGGCTGCTGTTAAACATATCGAGGATGACGTGCGGTTAATGAGAGTGCCGGTTGCAAGTATGAAGCTAATGGTAGCACAGGTATGGAGAAGAAAACGGAAAACATTGGTCTGCTTAACCGGTTAGATTTGCATTGCTGTTGGCCAAGAAAAGTGTTTGCATCAAATTTCTATATAGCTTTTTAACGACAACGGGTACCCCTGGAGGTTGCATTCAACGGCAAAAGTGGAGTTAGGTGCGTTCAAGCGCTGAATGCTGGGAAAGACGATAATGCATACACGTAGTAGTAGTAGTAGTAGTAGTAGTAGTAGTAGTAGAAGTAGTAGTAGTACCCACAAATTCTGGCATGCGCAGCAACAACCAGTCTGTATTTAAAGAAACGTCAGTCTTGGAGGATGCATGTTCGGAATCGACAATACCGAGTCATCAAACGATGAAGATTGACACTGCAGTGGGCGTACTTTGCCAAACACGCCTTAGTTGATAACAAAAGCCAAACATCGCATCATCCAGCAAATAAGCGGGTTGACATCATTCGCTACTGGAACAGAAACATTTAGCTTAAATCTAAATTGTATCTCCTAGTTTGAGAAGAAGATTGCCTACGTTTTACCACCATGCGAGGTGGCAGCTTCAGTGCATTGATATGCAGTGTACAATCCTGCTCATTAAATCGTCAGTCCGTGATCGACGCGCGCGTGGCTTTTGAAATGGACAATTTCAATTTGCGTCCGTCATCTCTTCCCATTCGCTTCCGCTGCTCAACTATAGCTTTCAATTCGCCGGAGATCTTTCTTTCTGAACTGACGGTACACGGGATCGATGACGATGCTCAGGTTGATCGAATTATTAGACGAGTATCACACTTCTAAAAATTCTATTTCTTTCTGTGCTGTTGTTTGTGCTAGAATGTCCGTTTTGGTCCATTTGAAGCTGATTAGCTTTTCATCCACATTCGCTAAAACAAAAGGCTATGCCAAATGTTTTCACACGCCCTCTGATTTTCGGGTATTCTCGTGGATATTTTCCTTCCTGTCTGTCCCACATAGTTTATTTACGATTGTTGCAGTTTATTGTACATACTAAGTTGCTCCGTTTTTGTGCTTTCCACTTGCCCCTTGCCACGTTCAAATTCACCTGCGCATCGATCACGGAATGACGATTTAATTAGCAGGATTGTACGCTTCATATCACCGCTCTTAATATTCCAATTCGCTTGGCATTTATTTATCAACGCGCGAACAGTTTACCCGGGCTACCGGTGTACCAAATTCTTCCGAATACTTATTGGAGCGCGCAACGCTCCGCCCCGCTTGCCGTTTGGCAGAATTTTGCTTACCGGCAAGCCTCTACACATAAACAGCTAACTTTCCTCCATGACTGTTTGCGAAAGGAGGTTCATCCCCGCTGTGACAACTACAGACCGCCGTTGAACCATCCCAGTGCTTGGAATGTTGTAGGTCAGTTCGGAAGACGCATGTAAGAATAATGATCACGGACGCTAACAAGCGTATCAAGAATTATGAGAAATGTCTGAATGTAGAGCGATCCACTTGTTTGCAAACCATGGGACTGACTGAACAAATACAGTTAGAAATCGGATGCAGAGCGAAAACTCCGGATTGAAGAAGCAGGTTTCGCTCAATGGATAGCTGTCAAAATTAACCATCCGCCAATAGGAAATAACAACGATCTCTGGATCAGGAAACTTTTAAAACGACCGCTCAGTGAGACAGAAACAAATTATCATCAAAGGAATGAACTACAAGTTTAACGAGACGGCTTCTAAGGAGATTTTAGCGGAAGTCGCGAACGCTCTACGATCAAATGGACTTGGTGATGGGATACAGGATCAAATCCGACACATAATCGTCCCCTGCCATGACACACATCAAGCACTACAATGTCCTATCTTGACAACAGCAAGTATCAATGAAACCCCTAAGATCCTAGTCGATCCTTATCTTTCCTTCAGACAAGGGACCTATGATGGTCATAATGTATAAGGCAAATCATATTGGAAAACCAAAACTACTTCTGAACTATACAACCGCATACAGGCACATTAATTACGATCCGACATCGCAGCTGACAACACAGTGAAACAAAACCTTCCATGAACTAAACCAGTTGAAATAGAGTACTGACATAGAATGAAAGAAAACGTGAGCCCGTGACTCGAACATCGCACTATCCTACGGGCTTCCATAAGTACACAAAGCGGGTGCTCCCTTGCGGCCAATGGTTTCCCTTCCAAACACCCAAGTATAGCATGGCAAAAGACTTATTGAAACGCCTCAAACCTCCACTCAATGGATAGAAACAAACCGTAAACAACGCCAAGCAATTTCTAGGGAAGCTCAAGTATCTGAATGCAAAACACGACGAAACAATTGCCTGCTTCGACGTCATAGAGTTTTACATCTCGCAATTCGCAACTGGCAAAATAAGTCATCCTAGGTCGCCTGAACAACAGATAAGAGAAAATTAGGGTATGATGACGCAAGCATTTTGCAACTTCCTCTAAATATGCCTCACAACTTACTTCTTGTTCAACGGTGAGATCTATGAGCAAGTGAAGGATACACCGATTGTCTCACCAATAATAGGTCTGATCGCCGAGATCGTCATGCAAAAGTAGGAAGCAAATCTGCTACCAGCTAGTAACCCGAATTTGTGGGTACGCTATGTCGACGATACATTTGTAACACTCAAGCGCATTGCAGTAGCAGTCGCACACCGACTACCCAACAATGTAATGGATGTGATTCAGTGTACAATGCAGTTAGTGGCAGAAAACATGCTTCCATTTTGGAATATGTTGGTGACCAGAAGGAAGGGTGGTGAACTTCAAACGTCCGGTTACAGGAAAGGCAGACATACGGACCAAAGTTTGAACTTCAAAAGCAACCAACCAAAGTATCACCAAATAAGCTACTTGCGGACGCTGTTTCGCAGGATTGAACCACATAGCAGTACTGCGGAAGTCAAACGGGAAGAAAAGTAACATCTATTCGAGTAGTGTGAGCGCAACGGATACACACCCAGCTTCATCCGCGGATGCCTAAACCACAAATCTACAAACACCGAACCGATGCCAAATGCAAGCAGGTGAGCCGTTTTGCAGTATGTGAAGTACATATTAGCAATGACTGCTACATTGCTCAAAAAACAGCGCATTGAGTTCGTTCACAATTATACCGCCACTTTGAGAAGAATAATGTCAAACCCTAAGGCGAATCGGAAACAACAAGAACGAACCAACATAGTGTGTACAATAACCTGCAACAATCCTGAAAGGAACTATGTGGGACAGACAGGAAGGAAAATATCCACGAGAATACCCGAAAATCAGAGGGCGTGTGAAAACATTTGGCATAGCCTTTTGTTTTAGCGAATGTGGATGAAAAGCTAATCAGCTTCAAATGGACCAAAACGGACATTCTAGCACAAACAACAGCACAGAAAGAAATAGAATTTTTAGAAGTGTGATACTCGTCTAATAATTCGATCAACCTGAGCATCGTCATCGATCCCGTGTACCGTCAGTTCAGAAAGAAAGATCTCCGGCGAATTGAAAGCTATAGTTGAGCAGCGGAAGCGAATGGGAAGAGATGACGGACGCAAATTGAAATTGTCCATTTCAAAAGCCACGCGCGCGTCGATCACGGACTGACGATTTAATGAGCAGGATTGTACCCTGCATATCAATGCACTGAAGCTGCCACCTCGCATGGGGTAAAACATAGGCAATCATTTTATCAAACTCGGAGACGCGATCAATAAGTGAAAAACCAAACCGAGCCACCAGTGTTCGAAGTTGTTGCGAGCATAAAGCTTTTCAGCAATTAGCAAACTTTAAATTGGCCTCCAAAATGTGCCTTGTACATCCCCTTATGCATGCGTTGGTCTTACCCCACCATTCGCTTATAATTGCATGGAACCATAAGCTGGTTCCGGATCAGCAATTACCCTTAAGCATACCCGGTCGCATTTCAGCAGTTTGCCTAGTTTATTTGAATCTACCATAACAACTTAACAATGACTCGTTATTGTTAACAGCGCAGTTGCCCGCATGTAGGAACACGAGCACTGTAAGTCTTGTCTGTCTATCCATTCTGCCTGCCAGCGAATGGAATAGCAAAATCCAGAAGTTCGCACGGTATATGTGTTCCACAAGTGCAGGCGCAGGATTGCCGGCCTGTTCTGCCCAACCTAAATTGCCGGTTGAATAGCCGGACATGCGTCGCAGATACTGGTGTTTCCTATATGCGCGCAAGTTCATTACTCAAAGCTATTAGTCATATCTGGCTAGCGGGCTACATCCAAACATATCAGACATTATGCAGGTAAGGAGTCATAGCAATGTTGGAAAGACAGTTTTAGTTCTGTTGTGATTTGATACTGGTACTCCACCTTTTTTCCACTTGATTAAGGGAAGTACGTTCGGCCTCAGAGACGAATATGCATTAGACTAACATTGCAACAACTTGTGGAATATGACTCGAAATACGTATATCTGCATCATTCGATAAAGTAGCAAAAGCCATATGTCCATCAGTGGCCACAGTGCGAAACAACCAAACCGAAATTTTGCTCCCCAGTTTCCACATCACCTAGAGTAACGTATACCCGGTCATCTGCAATCCACCCAGCCTGCTTATGCCTTTATTTGAAGAACGAGAAAACCTGCTCAAGAGCAGCATGGCTTCGGATGTGATCAATAGTTTTCTATCAATATAACGTTGACAGTAGCAGTTAAACTGAAATGTTAGTGATCCGTTGGACCATTGCATTATGCTAGCTAATATTCAGGTATACAGCATTGGTAATCACTTCTTATGGTAGATCCACAACTTCTTGAGCAGGCGCCTGGAATTAAAGTACGCGAATAAATCTAAAATTCCATACAAGTGTAAGGCGGTGCACCGCTTGATGTGATAATGGGTCCCAGTAAGCCGCTGATTTTCATTAGCGATCTAATAAACCTAAGAACGGCACACGAATTGCTTTACGTTGAGGGCATCAATGTTTGGCAGATGAATTGAGCTACAACCGAACGCATGAACCTTCAAAACGAACTCACAACATTCATGAATGAACAATCTACAATCGTCTACAGTTTGTGACGAAAGTTCAAACAATCCAAATTTTACATGAGTAGGGATGTGTTGATATTCGCAAAGTAAATTCCCGCTTCACTGTTACACTTTTCGCGTTTCCCTCTTCAGTTAGCAAGTAGAAATACACTCATACATCTTGGATAAATTTCCCTTGTTCAATAGGCACATAGTTACCGAATTATTCCAAGCGGTTAGTGATCTGTGCGTTTCAACAATTTAAGCACACTTATTTCTACTATCCAGACGTGTCATCCTGTTGTTTTCTAATACTTCTTACTAAGAGGAACTGCAATTGTCACATAAATATTTACGCTCACTGGTAATTATAGAATTAGGCCTAAAGGATCATTTTTAATGAAGTTACGACACCATTTGTGGTTGCTATTGCATAATTCCATCTCCGAAATTTAGTCGGTCGCATCTAAAAACAACATCAATTTTAAGGGATAAACGCAACAGGAACCATTAGCAATCCACATCTAGCAAAGTCAAGTGTACATGTGTTCTTCCATTAACAACTCACCTACGATAACCGACACCGACTGTCCGACTGGGAGAACGAAATGACTACTCTCCCTCTAAAACGCGTTACCTGGAAACTACAGTGTTCGTGTGAAAAACGACCGCCCTATATAGTGTTCAACCTATAGGCAAATGTAAGATCAAAAATATGCACGATGGGGATGAAGGAGATTAACTTTCACATTGTGCTCTTGTGTTCAACCCCAAGTATAGTGGTCACAATCAACTAGGATAAAAGGTTCAAATCAGTCTGCCTGATGCACACTTATTTTGTGAAAAAATGCAGAACAATTCTATCGGTCCATTTTATATTGCCTCGCATGAAAATGTGTGAAAAACGGACTGAAACACTCTAGTAGATGACAAGCTTCAGGACTTTGCCGCTGAAAACCTACAATATCTACTTTTACAGAAAGTCATCAAAGCTCCTACTCTACGCCAAATGGCATAGTCAGTCTTGTTAACCGCCCCATGGCATCTGTACCAAGTAATCGGACATTTACTAACCGACTAAGTGGGTAGTAATTCAGTGCGATTGATTTAAACTTATTCCTGGATGTCACATCTATGATTGCGTCACACAACTGGTACGCCGGTACATACGCATCGATCGCTACGATAAAGTTTGGAAACCAAAACCGTATGTACGTTTTCTGAAGGAAACACCCGCGATGCGACGCAGTTTTTACGAAATTATTTAGTGCCAGTTAAACAACCCAATTTTCCAGCCACCACACATAAAGAGATATTCACTACCTAGAAACAATGCATTATCTATTGTATGCACTGAAGTTCTCGAATCCAGATCTGCCACAGCAAGAAGCAATATGTTGAACGAATGCAACCTGTGTAATTTTGTCTGCGCAACAATTTCAATTCAAGTCGAGCCCATCATAAGGATACTTTGCGCGTCACCCAAATTTAGTTTACTGAGACAAACCTACATTTGCTCGAGTAATTTTGTACGCAACAGGACAGGCAGAGGTTTGCTTACTCGCAGCAGTTTGTTTTCACACCTTCTCAAGAGAGGCATGCAAAATATCAGATGTTTCTTAGAAAAGGTGGTCCAAAGAACGTAGAAAACCATGGCAGCCCTTCGGAAAACGGATGCAAGGAAACCATATTTGTGCATGGTTTTCCTGAAATATCTGATTCTTCGGATCATAATGTGCAAATTCTTGAATGAAAGCAGGGTTGCTGCATTCGCAAAGCAATCTCCATAGCTGACGTTATTGGTAAATAGTTGACAAGGATTGCCTCAGCAACAAACTACAAAGGATGCATCCTGAAAAGTTTGAAAGTTGTGTAAACTCCGAAGAAAAGGCATAAGTCCCTTAGGATAACTGGTTAAAAGGTTACTCTAGGTTGCCAAAGGAGAGTAGATTAAAGGTGGCGGGTCTCATGGCCATGAGTGGTCAACATACGTGTTACTGTGCGACGAAATAGAGGTGCAGTACAATGTAGCAAAATGCTGGCAAATAGGACCGTATAAATTCTTGAAGCTTGTACATGATCTAAAGATTGCAATTATTTACGATTACAAATCATTCATGATTAAAATCAAGATGTGGCGAGCAATCAGGAAACTGGGGGACGGCGATTAGCTACAGCGCGACCACAACAAGATTTCGAAACTTTCAGTTCAAATTACCCTGCCACGCAACAATGAC
>CALYDF020001365.1:0-153976 GCA_944474145.2 Dicrocoelium dendriticum
CAACGAACTATTATGACTAAGTTAAGCTGCGCAAGTTAGCAGCAACCGTTGACTGGGACCTACAGACGCACAGCTCAGGGAATGACGCGTGGAATGAACTGAAAGACAAAATTAACTGGGTCATACAATCAGCATCGAAGGTTGTACCATTACGAGCATCGTGCCGGACCAATACGTGGATCCGGAGCAGAACACGTAAATGGAACAACTGAAGAGATAAAATCTGGAGGCAACATTTACTAAGCCCATGTGATACCAAATGGCAGAATTACAAAGTCATCAGAAACTACTGCACGTCACTCATTAGAGTCGATAAGTACGAATGGCAGGAGAATATGTTGCTGAAATTTAAGAGTAACACCAAACTACTATATCGATTTGTGAATGACAAAAGAAAGGTTAAGCCCGGAATACCATTACTCAAGAGGGCCAGTGGCCTAACAACGACTGCTGTGGATACCGCGAACGCTCTACTCCTGCAGTTTTGCTCGGTAACTACAAATACCATGGAACCTTCGCCCTATCAACTCCCAACAAATGTCGTTGGCTTATTCAGAGTCACCTTTACTCCAGCAGACGTTGCAAGCAAATTGCAGTCTCTTCGGATGTACAGTGCTCCTGGAATCGGCGTTTTCTGCCCAAAAGTACTGAAAACCCTTTCTCCTACCATAGCAGCAATACTTGCAACCTTTTTCCAAGGTTTGCTTAACTCCCATACACTCCTATCTGAGTGGAAAATTTCAATTATCCCTCCAATATACAAAAGAGGTAAGCTCATCCGTTTGCCGAGCTGGGAAATTTGTTTCCAAACATTTCACCGCCATGCGAGGCGGCATAATCAGTGCGTTGTGATGTGGAGTGTAATTTGTATTATCATTCAGAGCTACCAGTTTTCCGAAAAGAGCTAAGCGATCGGATCCTGCCAAATATGGACCTTTTACACTCCTTCCTGTTTTATCAAAAGTGATGGAAACAGTAATCGCAGATGAACTGACGTGATACTTAGGAAGTAAACAAAAAATTTCTAAGGCCCAACATGGTTTCCTACGCAGACGATCTTGTCTTAACAATTTGTTGATTACTGGGGACTCATGGACCAGGGCGACTGATAAACTAGTCCCCATAGATGTGATTTACTTGGCTTTTTCTGAGGCGTTCGACGGGGTCAATCAGTTCTTTCTCCTCCAAAAGCTTGCTGCTCACGGTATCAACGGTTCCCTGCTCAACTGGTTAGAAGACTACTTAGACGTCAGAGCAATCAAAGTAAGAGTAGCCGAGACTCATTCTGCGTGCCTGTGCGTCTCCAGTGGTGTACCACAAAGATCTGTCCTCGGCCGGCTACTGTTTCTAGTCTACATTAATGAGCTTCCAACAGACATTCTATCTCCGATGCAAATATTTGCAGACGGTGCTAAAATATGGAGAACAATTTGTTCCGAATCCGACCGTGTCTACCTCCAGGAAGATCCGACTCAGATTAACGAATGGGCAGAGAGGAACCATATCCCACGGAACCCTGAAAATTGCCAACTGCTGACGGTGCGCAACAGCAACGTCAACACATACCGTTTGAGGCAACACGTCCTGCAACACTTGACTAGTTAACACGACTTATGTGTAATCGTGCAAGTGAGTCTTGGCAATTCGCTCTAGTGTTCGAAAGCAGCAAGTGTGGCGAACCCGAACTTAAGCGTTTTGAGGCAAGCTCTCGGCACCTTTGCGCGACGTCTAGTACCATTGCTGCTTAACTCCTACATTCGCTCTAACGTTGACTACGCAATTCGGGCCTGGTGTCGATGGTTTAAACGAGACATTCGTCTATTTTAACAATCCCAAAGAAGAGCCACAGAGGCAACACGCGTGGACTATCCGGTCTAAGTTACGAACTGCGTCTTCATGCATTCAGTGTGTTCTCATTAGAATACCGACTGCTTTCCGGAGACCTTACTCTTACATACCGGATACTGACTTAAAGCGAGTATTTATATACATTGGTGTTGACTCTAGCCCCTTACAAACAAAGCCGAAGCAGACACCTGAAACTAATGACGCAACATCCCCGTCTGAATTGCAGAAAGTATTCTTACTAACTTAGAATCTGTTCTCATCGAAATGTATTAGCAAGATGTATGGTGAACGCACAAGAGATGACGATATTCGAAAGACTCTTAGACTTTCATTTTAGGGATAAATGCTACACAACAGGTTGCTAAAGTGCAATGGTTTAATCACTGATACTTCACGTTCCATGTTGGAACATTTTGAGTTTAATTTTCGTTTTCCTGTTCGTCCTGTGGGTCTTGTAAGGTTATGCTTTTTATCCCATCATACACTATTGAACTTTTGAACTATTGTCAAGCTCTCGCGTTTTCACCCGTTACAATTCATTAGTTAGTGTTGTTGTTGCTCTTATAATTATGACATTAAGGATTTCGTATAGGCACAAGTGCAAGTAATTCACCACACATCCTGGGAACGATAATTCTCAGAAAGACTAAATCCTTCGCTATATCCACTTTGAATGAGGGAAAGAAATCAGACTGAAGCTTCAATATTTTGACAGCTCTTCCAGCTCTGCAACAGACACTTTTCCACAAATTATGATACCGACTAACTGCATGCGTTCAATGATAAAGGAATATAACCTCTCGGTTTTCCATGACTTAATCAATCACGCCGGGATAGAGTTTCGTGGCCACAACGGTGGCCCAAATCAGTGAACAATACGAGACAAAATGTAAACACCGAATGCAATTAATTATCAAGGATACTATTCCTTTAGATGCGACAATCAATAGCCTGAGGCGACTTTATGTTGTTTTTAAGATTGATAAACATCGCAGCGATGCTGTCCTCTATTTGGACGCTCTTATCATTCCGGCTGATAGCCTTAAGGACATAACGTCTGTCTTTTAATCCTAGCGTGCGTCTTCGAGCCTGCGTATGTACCAGGAGACCCTCGCGGTATCCAGAGCCCACGTGCGACTGGTGGTGGTTGCGCATCAGCAAAACGTTGGCACTACATACCGGCGTAATGCTGATTTCTCTATTCATTCCACATCGGGAAAGCAAGAAACAAGATAGAAATCGGCGGACGCATTCATGTCTTAATGGCCCGTTAGTACTATTAGGCAGGCCGATATGCATAGTTGTACCCAAAGGTGCAGAGTGAAAGACGGAAGTTAATTCTTGAAGTCAGTGACAGCCTTAAGATCACAAATAAGTAAAAAGGATAACAATGATAATAACGGATCCCCAACTTTCAAGAGACGATCAAGGCTAGGAATGATTAAGAAGGTACAAACAAATTTAATGAGCTACTTGAAATATCAAGGAAATGAGAGGTAGTAAAATTTATCCCACTGTAATGTATGGTGCTACAGAATGAAGTTATAGATGCTTCTTCGCCAATTCCAAACAGATCGTATTCTTCCGAACACATCAAGGGATGGATTCTATGACTTCTATTAATTGACCTCTAAAAATAATCCATCATGGTTCGCACCTCTTGGGATAAAGGGGTGTAGTAGCCCTTAGTAGCCATGAGAAATAAAACAGAACTTAGTGAATAAGTGCAAAATGTCAACGGAAATCAGGTTTCGAGTGGCATTGGACATAAAGCCCTTCTGAGATGGAATAATACTTTAGGTACACTAAGAATTAAGCACAGAAAACACAAAAAATATATAAATGAGGACGAGTTCAGCTTACTAATTACAAAGTGGGTGATTTGTTGCGAGTTTGGACTGGCTTACCCCAGCCATACTCTGTCTGACAGCTACCATATATCCAGGAAAGCCCTGGATGGCTGTTTCGTCCCAACGGTGCTCATCGGAAGCGCGCACTCTCTGAATCCTGTAGGATTCGAACCCATGACTTTAATCTTACGAGTCAATGACTTATGCCACTGATCCGTAAGTGACGGCGGCACGCCGCCGTAACATATCTAACTGCGACATAGCACGGTTATGTGTTCAGGTTTCGGCAAGTTTCGGCGGGTGCGCTATACTGACGATTCCCCATAGGACCAAATAAACTAGAAATAGAAGCCGGTACAATAAATTGAAAAGGAGAAAACCCTTAAGTTGGAAAAATGATGTAGAATGAAACATTTCAGGGACAGAGCAGGCACGTAATATCTCGCTACCCACACCATGCGGACATGTGAGACACGAGTTTCAGGCATTGAAACCGTTTGATCAAGTATGGCAAACTTGTCACAAAATGTGATCTTAACGGTCACCAGAACAGTGTGCAACATAAGCAACGAGCAAAGTCTTAAGTCAAGAAATGTATGATGATTGTGGACAAGTGGAAGTACTGAAAATATTAAAGAATCCTGTTGCGGTCATTGAAATGTTTACACATGAATATCATACGTCCCAGCAAATTACCATCACTAGCGTAGACGTCGTGCACTAGGGGATTAGGACTTTGAATATCCAGGAAGAATAAGTCATCAGTGACGATAGGGCTGTGCTATGAAGTTTGTGGAAAAAGTGGACCGAATACATGAAAGAAGAGGAAGGAACATCGTTGTAGCCTTTACCGTGCGAGCAAATAGGCATTATGTGCCACGATGGGTTTCGATGTGGGTGAACGTCGAGACAGTCAGGAGTAGCAGTTTCGCCGATAACCTTCGACCTCATGTCCAATATACTTACTTTCTTCTCATAGCATCATATTACCTACTTTGTTTTTATTCTAAAGAAAAGCTGTATGCCGTATGGCTGTTGCACTCATTTTGCTTATTTATGGTCCAGTCATTCTTTAAACAATCTGCAATCGTTTAGATGCAGATCAAGAATCAATCTCACTTTAATAGATTAGCTTCGTTGAGCATGAGATATATATTATGAGTTGTTCCCAGGAGCAGCTGACTTTGCTGACTTTGCAAGTGGCTAAATTTCGTGGCCGAATTCAGCTGGTGGCATCTCATGTTGGTGTTGTGGCTTCGGCAAATGTGGTTAGGGTTTTTTAAATCTGACGAGCCACCATAAGAACACTTCATGGGTGACGATATCTTCTGTTGTGTTCATCCAGGGCCTTCAGTCAGAGATCGTAGAGTAGTTGAAACCAGTTCGTAGCAGCCTTAGTTGTCCACTGCTGTGATACTTCTGATGCAGTGAGATCGCGCTGCTGCCAGGGTTACTGTGCATTAATGGCATATTCCAGATTGGGCTTCAAGCAGATCTAGAACATTTGCGAGAAGCTGTAAGTAACAAACTGCTCTAACGTCCACTGTAATAAAAAGCTGGGGTATTGGTTCCTGATCTTCGACAGTCGCGGATTGCATGGTGCAAATGGATTTACCCAGAATCATTACCTCATGACCATGCTCCTGCAAGAAACTCTCAAACTTTGGTATCCGAGCAGAACCCATTCGTTTGATGACGTAGTGTGAACTGTTTTCAATTTGCCTGCGTCAAATGTGGGTAAATTCCCCTCTGAACATCCTGGAGTACCTTAAAGTTATCAATCCAGCAAGTCTTAGAATCTTGTCTAACGAAGAGAAAGATGTTCGAGAAAAGTACAAGTGCGTGGTCGTTAATGAAGGTGAAGAAAATCTCGGCGCTGGTACCGATCATTATAGACACTGCATTTTGTCAGAATTGGATCGGTTCCTGAGCTAATGAAGAATAAAAGTAACCGTTCATCCAAGCGGAGGTACCCTAGCGTTATGCCTGAAGCTTGGGAAGAAACATTTAGAGATCTATTCGAATGAAGGAAGTGGAAAAGTCAAAACGGATAATTACATTCCCGTTTCGTTATCCGCCATTTCTTTACAACTCCCGCATGCTGTCAGTGGGCCGGTAGTATATGAATCGTCTTGACGGAAGCCTAGATGCTCCGGCCTTATGACGTTGAATATTTTAGCTAGCTCATAAGGGCTTCAGTAACTCATTTTCCTAGCAACTTTGGGAACACAGTGGGAAGAATCCATGGATGATAGTTTGCAGATCCTGATACCCTGTTTTCAATCAACCTGGACCTGTTGCTGATCCCAATAACTTTGCAAGAGCTGCATCATTTGCTTTAGGAAACTTGCAGGGGCCATCTCAAACGCCTTGAGGTGAATACTGCATGCATCAGAAAAAATCTCAGTGCAGGGCAACAGCAGATTCTTCAGTATAATCGCCAAACTAATGACATATGTGGAACGATCTGTTTGCATATCGCAGTGTTGAAGCATTATGGAGACTTACACCGTTGCCTGCATTGTTGAGTCTGTGTCCTTCCGTTTGTTGAGATTACGTGGTGAATATTTCACTCGAACCCTTACAAAGACTTTTCAAATACCTACACAGTTATTAGTTTTTAGCACATACACCCTGTACTGGACGGTTGAACATGAGCAATCATTTATAAGAGGCAAAAAGTATTGATTAACGAGTCTCTGAGGATGACCGGAGTGGGGATCGTAAAATGATTGTCTACAGTTACAGGAAAATGGCCAAATTCCGACTTGAGATAACTCACCGACTTATTCGCATGTAAAATTCCTGGTCTATCCACCGCTATGTAGCGGATAGTGCTGGTGAGCACACTGTCTGGTAAATTTACCTTTCGATGAAAAAGACTATGTCTTTAACAAAAATGAAATGGATTATGGGCCAGTAGATTTTTAAAACGCGTTAATGTGAGCGCGAAAATAACCTGAGATGGAAGCGTGTTCTACTATCTGGATACTCGTAGATAGATAACTTTTTGACAGCAAACCAGTCGACTGTAATGTATGGCCATTTCGAGATGGTGGCTTCGCAAGTTGGTTTGTGGCTGAGTTGCAGCAGATCTCGACATGTGTGCTTGGGGCTAGTCAGTATGTGGTACACTACCATAAGGTCTACTCACAGACGCCGGTATTCGCCGCTGTACAAGACTAGGGCTTGCAGCCAGTGTTGATAAGGGAGGTGTCACAGTGCTCGAAAGATTTTAGTTGCCTTACACTGTGGAGCTTCAATCACAACAACTTCATGTTTGCGCCAGTGTCACCAGGTTGGGATCGCACACTCTACATGAGGTCACAAGTACCCGCTCAGCATTTGTAGAAACATTACTGAATACTGTATACTGAGAATAAAGCGAGAAGATAAAATCGGTGTTGCTCTATCGTAGGTGGATCGGGAGTATCCGCAGAATCACGTCGCTGATTTCTGCGCGGCGGTAGCATATTGCAGCTGCGCTATATTTCATCCGGGTGCCATACGTTCCCTATACCTGCAGTCTGCAAAGTGGGAGTCAGCCAAACTTAACTTCCGGAAACCGATTCCGCCTAGACTAACGTCTTCAGCAAATTGTTCCAATAATTCACCACTCGACGCTCGAAGCATGGAGGGTGAGTGATGCGCTTTAAATCCGGTACCGTTAGTTTGTACAGGTGTCCGCTTGTGCTGTTGGTGCGCGAACGTGCAAAAGTAGCATCAACCTAGGGAAACAGCCCAGCTGTAGGATGCGGTGAGTTAAAATGAGGTGGACCAGAAGTCGACGATATGACAGGGTATAAAGTCCTAGTCTCCTACATCGGTCTTCGTACGATCAACCCGTAAACTGGGTATGATACTGGTAGCTACGCGTTGGACTCGTTTCAGTCTTTACACCACACCAATTGTGATCAGACCATAGGCGGTTGAGCCGTAATCTAGCACCGGCCTCACCATGGAAGAGTACAGGCTATTGGCAATCTTCTCAAACCAAGTGCAAAAGCTGCTTCGAAGTTCTCAAAGCATGCGTAGTCCGTTTGTGTACAGTATGTTCGTGATGTCGATATACTTCAGATCACAGCATGACAGTACGCCTAGGTTCTTATAGAAACTGGTGGGATGTAGAGAGTTGACAGTCAGGGATTACGCACTCCCATTTCAACCGCACTCCAGGCTCATTAACGAGGAATTGGCCGGGTTGACCTGTAGGTCAACTTCCGCAGACTACACGGACAGACGGTCGAGGTCTTGAGGAAAGAGGTCACAGTCGTCGGAAGAAACAATAACCCTCTAAAACTTCAGGTGCGCTGCAAACAATGCCCAGAACGACCAAAGAACCTGAGGTATTTCTTTGATGTGGATCAGGAACAAAATGGGCCCCTGTACTGTGTCATTGGATACCCCACCATTATTGAAGGACCATTCCCGTAGGTGATCATCCACCTGTGCCCGCCAACTTCTCCTAATAAGGAATTCACTCATCCACTTGCGTAATGCGCTACTAACTGTTCACATCCTCAGCTCGTGGATCAAGACCGCATGGTTATCTTTATCAAAAGCTTTTCTAAAATCAACGTTGCTAAGATTTCCTGACTTCCCCCGGTTCAGAGCTTGCAACCATTCCTGCCGCGTCAGCAGCAGTTTGTTGATGCACAAGCTGCCCTGCATGAAGCAGTGCTGTGCCGGCGTTAGATCACTCGAAGCCAGCAGCTGAAGAAGACCGTGTACACAATCTTCTCGAGCGCTATCGCAAAAACTGGTGAAACCATCCAGCGGTAATTATCCAGTTTGCGTGGGTCATAGCCTTTTGGTATCGGCTTCACTACCGATCATTCCCAGTCGCTCCGCATCAAAACCTGGGACAGCGATCTGTTGAATCGATCCGTCACGGCAGGAAAGATGATGGCCGATAAGGACTAAAAGTGAGCGATTGAAGTCTATCGGGTCCGGCAAGTTTCGTGCCGTAAAGCCTGGCGAGTGGACTGTGGACATATTGTGCACCGCAGTCAAGACCCTCAAGTTCAGTAGGGGCTGCACACGTCGAGCTCGTCATAGCTACATGCCCACTCGTAACTACGGAAAGGAAGTACTCAGCCAGTGCGGACACACGTTCAGTGCTGGAGATCAGAGGCTGTTCGTCAGTGCTCTCTAACACAGTTAAGTAAATTGCGGGCCTCAGGCGCCTCTTCACGTAAGCAAAATCGTCTTGGAGCCATCTTCGCTGAGGTTGCCACCTCCTCTTCGAACTGTCGACGCATTCGTGCTTCTGCGCTGTTGCATAGCTTCCGCTACCTTTTGTACGCCGTATAATCATCGGCAGATGCGGACACGAGGAATTTATTCCACCATACGCGTCGCGGTTAAGCCAATTAGCCAAACTCTCTGTCGAATAAATGTGGCCTCACTGGTCCAGCTTTTCGATATTTGAGGCTTACGAAACAAGCGCACAAGGAGGCCACCCACTTTTATAACAGACTAACAGGCCACAACAGATAAATCCTGCGGCAGCGACCCCTCCACCTCATTGGCCATCGAAGTTGGTTTCCGAATAATTGTAGGACGGCTCATGCGTACGCGAGTAGGACAGCGGCAGCTCTAGGCTGGCTAAATCCATCGAGTGGCCGCTAGCTGCCAGAGGCTCCAGGACCTGAATATCGTAGGCACATTACTCGCATTTCGTCCAGACATGATGGACTGGACAGTGGTGTAACGCGCGTCGGTTGGCGGACATGTTGTGCGGCTCCAGTTTCACATATCTTCTCCGAAAACTGTGCCAAGATTTCACAGTACCCGGGCAGGAGTTGAACCACAGGCCACTGTATTTGAGGAAACTTAAACTCGCCCATAAGCAGTAAGCGGGGCCGGCTCATGTAGTTGCCGACATGCGTTAACTAATCCGGTGTTCGACTTAGCGTGCTGCTATGAGCCGTACCAACAAACGGTTCAATATGTCTCAGGCGGATCGAGCACAGAACTGTTCACACAAACCATCTTCGCTGCGGCAGGTGTACACCAGTCTCCCGCACAGCGGCTATCGAATGTTTAACAACATGTCGCCTCAATCGTTTGATAGCCTGTCGCACGGAAGCACGTGTAGCTCCTGATCTGGAATTACTAGGTAGTGACCTCAGGATTTAATCAGGTTTCGTCCAGTCCTACTACGTCCGGACGAGGAGAGGCAACGAAGTGAATCACTTCGTCACGATTTTTCATTAAACTACAGACATTTTGAAGGCTACGTGTAGGCCGCGGTAGGAACAGATGGACGCGCACCAAGTGTCATCGATCTGTTGATCCGGGTTCGGCAGACCTGGCGGACTACCTAAACATTTACAATTTGGTGATTAGTTTCTCCAATATCAATCAGCTTCTTCAACCCCAAGAGAGCAAACTTCAGTTTCTTTCTGTTTGACGGATCCAAATCTGGATGAATAAGGATCTTTAGACCTCTTAACCTACCGAGATGGGATAGTATCAGCCCCGGACTCGATTCACTGATGAGCGTGACTCGCAGAAACCGGGATTTCCCCTGCTCTCTTTTTCCAAGATTTGGTTCATCCGCAAAACCTGTTTACTCACGTCGAGCAGCCTATCAGTCAGACGCTGCAGAAAACCTACCCCGTTGACAAAACGAGCCTGAGTACTAGCAGCCGTCGACTAAGGCCCGGGAAATATGGTAAGGTTACAACGCCGCTGATTGCTGACAGTTTTCATCTTCATTTTGCTTAGCTGCATTCTCCATTGCCTTTCATCGCCTGCGCTATCGCTTATCGCATGTTAGTGTCCGCAAGATACAACATAAGCAAGCCAGCTGAGACTCCAGCAAAGGATGGACATCGCTCTGAAGAGCCCTCATCCGGCTGGCAGATAGGATCGTTCGAACATTGCGGCTGAGTTTCGGCTTTCTTGGATGAACCCAAGGACCTCCTCTCTACGGAACCTGGTGCCCGTGTTGTAGGGTCGCGCGACTTCACGACTGTTTGTGACTGCATAGTGGCCTGGCATTTCCCGCAAATTATTTAGGCGAAGTCATGCCTAATTTCACGCCGTCGTTTAAAAGGACCAAAAAACAAACTAATGCACGAACTGTAGTATTTCACACGACACATATGGCATGTAACAGCATCCGCTCTATGCACAACTATTTCGCACCAAGTGCTACAGGGAGTCGGCTTCGTCATTACGAATAGCTTAGCAGATATGAATGTATGGTTGATAAATTGAACTATAAGTACACGATATAAATACCACAGTAAATTATACGGACACGACACTAATACCAAATAAATAAATTCATAAGCGCAAAAGTTACTGCATTTGACAACAACAAACCTGTAATCTGCTTTGTACAAGGTAATGAACGATGCTAACTGACCTATCATACACAGCGAGAAGAGCCGTCTGCTGAGCGCTATCCGACCGCCCTTCGTATGAGGCCAATGATGTTGATAAGCTTTACTTAATGCCTTCTCGGCCTGGTTCGTGTAGCGAAGGTCGTCCTGCACGATTACTCCTTGATCGTTTTCCTGCGTAGCATCTTGGAACTGCGGTTGTCACAGTCGATATTCGTGAGTACACTGTCGAGTTCTATTTATACTGCCGCGTGATCGTCCACTGCCTTGATCCCATGCCAGATCCTGACGTCATCTGCGAATATTAAAAAATTCGACTAGACGTCTCCATCTAGATCGCCGATTAATAGTAAGAATAAACATGATCTAAGTACCGATCCTTTAAGCACATCACATTGGGTTTCATTTGGGTCGGAGATGGAGCTACGGTCTCTCCCACTCAGCGGACGTTGAATGAGGAAGTTGCTTAGCAATAGCTTCTAAGTTTGGGAAGAACTCGATGGTCTAGGTAATCGAATGCTTTAACGGAGTCCATGTAAACGACGTCAGCTCCAAGTCTGAGAACGACTGACTTCGTCCAGCTCGCTCCGTATGTAGTGCAGGACCGATTTCGGCGGAATCCATGCTGCTGCGACAATATAATGTTGATGCTTGCAAGGTATTCAATGAGCGTCTTTGTGCTTATTCCTTTCATAACTGCGGATAACACTGGAAGAAGTGTGATTGGACGTTAGTTGGTTAAGTAGATCTACCAGAATTATTTCGAATATTCGTTCACGCCAGCACAAATACCAAATTCCACATGAGCCAGAGTCAATTGAACGTTCTCTCATTTTGGATTTTCCCCTGCCATGTCGACCACGTAGACCGATACAGTGGGTTCAGTAAAAGCGAAATGTGAACACACTTTTCTATAGCTTAGTGGTGCTCCAGCGAAAACGTACTTATTTCCAAGTAGCGGTGCTAATTTGCTCTAGAAATACGTTTGCGAAGAAACGAATGGTAACGAATTTGGCGGGTCCTGATAGCCATCCTGGGCCATTCGCTGATGAGAACATGTGGACTGACGGAGGCAGGACTGTTACAAAATCATCTCAAGACGCGAAAAACCTCATTTAGCGCAACCGCTGAATGGGGAGTACCGTTAAACATTTCTGCCATATGTTGAGTGTCACTAGAAATAACAAGTATTTTGTCGCACTGTTACGGATTCATTCACCACCACACAGTTGCTGACGACTGAATGGTAAAATATCTGTACTTTCTGCCTCTCTACATGTGCACCGAGTTACCTGTCCCGGTAAGGCATGTTGCATAGGTTGCACCTCAAGCGGTTTGTAAGAAGACATCGGATAGCGTCAGCTTGCATGGCTAAGTTGTGTACCCCCACAACGGAAGCGCAGCTGGTCGGAACGAACCACCTGGTTGTTATCTCAATACCCTTTCGCCCGATCTAACACGGGAGAAGAATGCCATTCCACACTGGCCAAATGCTGCATATTTGCAGTGGTGGAAGCAATTGCTTTTCAAATGAACAGCCTCCACTATGGGTGAATAAACAGATTGTGGGGACTTCGGTCATTGTGTGAGCATCTGGCACGACAGCAGCGCAGTGATGTTGCTGCGTGGGTATGTCAACCAGCTGGTTTAATGTTAACACACCACATGTCCAGACACTTATTTCAACCTGTTTAAGGAAGCCGTGTTAATAGGGTGTCGATGATCATAATTTGACGCTTCGAAAGTAGCTTGTTCATCACACCCATTTTTCATGATTGATACGCGAAGCGGTGGTCCATTATATCTGTGAGTTAGAGAACAGCAATTGCCTAAAGGCGAAAACAGACATGGCCGGCGTTCCATGCGTTAACATAAGCTAGGCCTGCAACTGTTATTAGCAATTTAAACAGTGAATATTGGTGGAGAATCGGCATAGACCATTGGAAGCAAATTAATTGTATGTTTGGTCCAAAGGAAGCTTGGAAGCATGAGTGCACTTCAAAACATGATACACACCAGCATGCATAACAGAGCAGTTTGGTGAGTGAAACATTACTTGTAAGTTATCTTTGTCTTCTCTAGGTGAACTAGTTAGGACAGGATCACAAAGATCGTCGGATCAACCAATGTCAGATAACAACCTCATGTTCAGCTCAATGTTACCATGAACATTTGAGGATGGGGTTATACCATGTGCTACGTATCATGAGACGTTAGAGTTGGTTAAACGATGATGTATATGGTATTAAGGTTGGCGCTTTTAAAACGTGCTTTATGTTATTTCATTGGGTTTATTGAGTTGCAGAAGGCAGAATGAAGATCACATCTTAGCTCTAGTTCTAATGGATCTGAAGCCGTCGCAGTAAGACAGAGCAGTCTAGTTATCTTAGGTAGGTAAGTGTCCAACAGCCATTTCAAAATTTTAATCCGTCGGGGCTACAGCAACTGTCGCCAGTCACTCACTAGCCGAGTGGAAATTGCGACGGTGGTGGGGATTTTGTGTCTCCTTTGTGTCACTCTGTGAGTACTATGCGGTACTTCGATTTTTGGCCTGCCATACTGATCGAGCATTTTAGCTGGAATATTGTAGAAAACGGTGTTTGAATAAACATTTGAAGCGAAATTTGACTATTGTCAAATTTCCTCTGATCCAAGGTATCTTGGATCGATTAAAATGGTACTGGACATAGCGTCTCCTTGACGCTTACTGGTAATTTCGGCGGTTGTTCCTCTTTTTAATCCCGTTTTACACCCTGTTTTGCCTTTTTCTGGTCGTTTTGCGATTGTATACGTATTTTTAAATGCTGCTGTGTATTTCACCCTAAACACAGTCGTCTCGCTAAAATCCGATGCAGATTAAATCCTTGGGTCCTCCTTTGATGAGTCAAATGCAGCTTGCGGCAATTCTGCTTGTTCAAAACCAGCTACAGATTCATCTGGTGGCATGCAGTGTGATGTTTGCTCCCTCTGGTACCACAATAGTTGTACCGGCCTCCGAGCGAACCAGTACAAAATGCTATCATCCAGTGAAAACTTTCTTTTTAGATGTGCTGAATGCTGCGCTCAGAAAGCGAAGCGCCCGGATATCATTTGTGCTGAATTCAAAGCACTGGCATCCAGGTTTACAATTGTTGAGAAGGCGTTAGCCGAGCTTACCTCTCTTGTCAGGTTCAACACGAAAGTGGATTTGCTTATGAAATCCCTGAGTATTGAGGATGAGGACTTTGTAGCGGACTGTCCCCTGCTGACAGTACATCCGTTGATGGGTCGTTCATCCTACCGGACGCTCCAGTTCACATGGAGATAACTGGCTCACATGCCTCAGGCGGCATTGTTGACCTTCCACAAATAAAAGGCGAGTCACCGGCTCATGGGCCAGAAAATTATAAGCGAAAGAAGACAAGGAAAGTGCGCAAAATCTTCGCCCCCAAACCGGGAGGCGAGAAATCGCTCAAGATGCAAGCGCCTCGGCCGGAAACACCACCCGGTGCTGAAATTCCCTTAGTTTTATCTTAGGTTGTGCAAGCAAGAGAGGGGGAAACGCCAGATGTCCTCAGCACGTGCTAGTCAAACTGCGGAGATGCCTACTCCAACCACCTCACCCTGTCTTCCGGGAGTATAGGTCATGGAGGCGGACATGGACGTTGAGTCACGGGCTTCTTCTCCCAAAGGACAAAAGAAAAATCGGAACAGAACGGCCCGTCCTAATCAGGCTAGCTCGAAAAGAGTCAAGAATCAGTCAAACAAGCTGAAGCATAAGCCGCACGCTGCAGTTGCTTCAGCGTCGTCTGATAACGTGCGCCCAGTCTCATTGCCTGCGGCTAAGCCGGCTGCTCTTAAGCTAAATTTCGATACTCGTGGGGCAAATACACCCGTCGAGATGATTCTTTCATGTATGGCAGGGTAATATTCGGTAACGCAGTAGAATCCACTGCTACACTTCCGGCTGAACGTTCGATGGACGGCCTACAGTAGCTTAAGATGTGCGTAACAAGCTTCATCCGCCTGGGTTTCCCTGTGTTACTGTCAAAAAACTGACCAGATTGGGTAGCGTCGCAGGTAACACCCCAAACTCTTTACCGCGCTTACTTCGTGTAGTCCTACCCACTGTGGACGAACGTAATGCGCTGTTGCTCTTTGCTTTCAAACAGAAGCGTACTAATGTTAGCGTGCAGTCGGACCTCCCGCTAGCGGATAGGCTAAAGCTAAAAGAGGCTATCAAAGACCACAAATCCAGGCCGGCGATCAGTGAACAAGGCCTCAGGTTGGATGGTTTTCGGGTGGTCAGCCGGCGGTCCTTTTCCGCCCTATCAGTGCCCGTCCTGGTAGCACACGACCAAGTGCTGGACATTATGAATACCTTCAATTAGTGCTAAGCAACATGTGCAGCATAAGGAGTAAGATGTGCGAAATAGGTCTGCTTGTAGATGGGTCACATTCCGATATGCTCGCATTCACTGAAACGTGGCTGTCTCAGGACATCACGGACGGTGAAGTACATCTGTTGTCTGGCTTCGCACTATTTAGATGTGATCGCTTCTTTGGCTGAAGAGGCGAGGACAATGCGCTTTACGTTAGCTGTGGACTTGACGTTTTGTGCACATAAATGTTTCAATCGACAGAGATAACTGTCGAAGCGCTGTCGGTAGTGATTAGCACGTCCTCGGCTCAACTTACCATTGTACTGCTGCATAGAAGCCCTGGAAGTGAGTCCAAAGAAGTGCTTGACATTATTCGCTTGTAATACTCAAACATGTGTTTGATACAAGGGGATCCCATGCAGGAATTCCATTTGTCATCAATATTGGCTTGGCAAGCGTCTCGTTTAATCGCACTTGCGCGGTCCCCTCTTCCAAGAAGTCAGCAGTTCACGAGTGAAAGCTGCCACTGACACAGATTTCCATAACCTTTCGAAATGGTCTCTAGTGTGGGAATTTATCACACCCTTTGCTGAAATTGACAAAAATAACATCGATTGACCTCGCGCATTTCGCACTTGCCACTGCCAGGTTAATGGAGCAGGAACGAACTTTCTGGAAACCATGCTGGTTAGAGGGATATGTTATTTTGCTCGCACTGCTTCTGTAGAACGCAATTGATGATCCTTTCCAGGACTTTACAAACAATTGTTCAATGGGCCCTGCTAATTTTCCCCTTTGTACTTGGATATAATTATCCCAGTTTTCTAGTCGATAGGTAGACGACCAGTCGTAAAAAAACAGCTAAAAGAGTTGGCAGTTGGGTGTAGCAACGTACTCGTCCAATATCTTGCGGAGAAGAGGATGCAAATCGTCCGAGCCAGGTGATCCGTTTGGGTTCTGTTCAAGTAGAAGTTTTATAAATGTGTCCGGGCTAAATTCAATAAGTTCTAGACTACAAGAGTGCGTCGGTCAGTATATGTGGGTAGGCGGATTATGGCGATTATATATAGGAGTATTGCAAAGTCAAGAGTTTCGCTATCCCGTTGTCTGCAGACAGCGCGGTACCTGTCAAGTTGGATAACAAAACGGGTTTGCCGCAACCTGCTTTGGTTCGCTTTATTAAGCTTATAGTTTCTTGGTCTAGATCAAAACTGTTCTGCCAAACTAAGCATATCTTTTGTCGTTTCTCACTCTATTCTTGGGAGCACAGGTTTTTGAGAGCCTGATATTTCGAGTATTCCAATGCTATTTCGCTGAAATTGAATTTGTCCCACAGTTTTCTCTGCTGATTCTTGAGAAGTCGGTTTCCAATCAATCCAAGGTGACTACTCGCGCGACGCTTTCTTTTGGAGCTTGGGACAAACTGCTCACTAAGCATGTTCATTATGTAGCGCAGCAGATTCCAGGTACGATCAACATTTAGGTTTTGATAAATGGTCCAGCTCTAGTTGCTAGACGCTGTTCTCAAGCAGGACGGATGTGTGTGCCAGGTGTTTTAACGGTCGAATCCTCGGTTGTGAGTAGCTCAGCGCTACACCCAAGTGAAGAAGAGAGCTCAATGGTCACCTTGACAAATTGGTGGAAGAGATGTCAGATCAGAGACATCAAATAGTGCCGGTGTCATTATAAGCTCGACTTTGCTCAAAGCAAAGCGGAGACTTAGGTTGCGATATATCAACACTTCGATTGATCTCGTCAGCCGCAAATAAATTGCAAGCAGAACACGCACTGTTATAACATGTGGTTACAATGACATTGCCAATTAACATGCCATAATCAAGACCAAGACAATCTGACTCATTGCCTCAAAGGTTTTTGTACACATATCAGAATCTGATGGCCGTAATTAGAGACACTCCACCAATAACCAACTATTTCAGGTTTTTGTTGCGTAAGAACATATTAAAGGTGGTCTTCTAATTCAGATGATGACAAGTTGGCATAAGGAGCATTGTGAAAGATGATGATGGACCCGTTAAATTCTAGGACCGTTTCCGTTTTTGTTGCATCATCACTTTCTGTGGATTTGGATAAAGTTTTGGAACACCCATTTGGCCAAATAATCTGCAAACATTTTCTGTCAACATTTAACATATAAGGCTGAAAATCGGTCTTGCTGTCTAGAACCTGATTTCCACTAAGCCACGGCGAAATTAGGAACGTTGGTTTACTGCCTACTCAAAGTAGCATTGAGCTGAAAAGCAGGCTTTTAAATACCTCAGACCCTTCGCTTGGTGAGTATATACAAAAACGTAGACCAACGTGTTGTTACGCTTCATAAAACACCGCTAGACTGGGATTAATTGAGTCCACGGCGGTCAAGGATCGTGAGAAATGATTCCCGATGGTGAGGACTAGAATGTCATGCGAAGAGCATCTGAATATGTTCGGTACACCAATGCTAGAACCAACCTGCCATTGTATCGTCTGAGCCCACTATGGCTCGATTAACAGACCAACATTGAAAGGTAGGTTTATAAGGGACCACTGGTGACAACGAGCGCCCCATATTAGGCTTACGCACGCATATCTTTGACGCGAGAAGCAACACTGAATGCTCATCCCACAAAGGTGTGGCCTTAAAACTGCGCTCCCTCTGCGAACTTGTCTCACGTTAAGAGCAAGTGTGCATTATGTGTTAAGCTGATGAGGAGTTGGCTGGTGTGCACCAATTGCTTGAAATCCTATCACATTAATTGCTTTGAGATGGAACCGGTAATAGCGAGACGGTACGAGAGCAAGACAACGTCGTTTTGATTCTGTCAAGTATGCAGTGCTCTCCAATGTTTAACTGTCTAACTGTGTTACTGAAGAAGTGTGAATGACTAACAGAAGCAGGCCAGCAAATGGTGAGCGCCAGGGTTGCATTTATGGAAGGATACGAACCGGCATTTGCATGTAAAAAAGCACCCCGAATCCTCCGCTCAGACCGCAGAAGAAAGTCAAGTGTCCCAAACTTACCCAAACGTCTCAGTCTCCACCAGTACCGACTCCCTTCACCTGCACTGCCGTAAGTAATACATTGCGTGCAAAGGGCCTGCTTCAACTTATTTGCAGTGTGTTTCATCTAGTTGTATGTTCGCTTTTTAGGAGATCATCGTTATCCCGGTAACATGGTTGCGCAGTAATAGAACGGACGCTGCAATCACGTTAACAAGAAAGTCCATTGTCCAATATGATCAAGCCGACGAAGGTGGTGAGTTAGGCTACTACTATCACAACAACCTGCAACGCAAACTCATACATGATTCGGAAACCCATGAACCCGACTCTATTTGAGGAAACGACCATGGCCCATTGGCTGTTGTTACCACCCATCATCGTCTACACCTGAGATGGACTGCAACTTGGAGGTTACATTAAGACAGTTACTAAACAGGAAGAACAGTCACCTAGTCGCCGGTGATTTTAACTTACGTGCTGTAGAATCCCAGGTCACACCAGGAACGCATGTCAAAGCAGACCTGCAAGATCTTGCCCCAGACTTTCTACCTTATGGTCACATCACTTCGGCCACCAGATTCAGGGTAAGTAATAGACTATCCACATTAAAGCGGATATGCATTAATGAAAACACATGATCGAGAGAGTATTAATCGCTACTCCTCTAGGAGGTAGTTATCATGCGAATTCGCATTTCATGTACACTTACTATGTTGAACATCCCGAGGACCGAAATCAAACAACGCGACACCTCAGCCCGACTTGATACAGCGACCGGCTGGAGTATTCTAACCGAGGATGCACCCGATATTGATTGGAAACCTTTCGGCTGTAACTTTACCACCTTGGTTGGTGGAGCTTTGGAAACCAAGACTAGCAAGTTGAGAAACATGGCATCGTTTATACGGAGTAGGATACACCAAAGCATGGTGACGCGCAACGCGTTGTGGCATACCAACAAAGCTGATCCAAGTCCGAATACCTGGAAGGCCTTGATTGTCCACCGTAATCACAGTACCCAATTAGTGCGCGCGGACAAAGTAGCTTATCAACATGCTTTAGCCGAGCGATTAACTGCAAATCCTACGCTTCTGTACATGCACATGAACAGCATCTCGAAGGTGTAAAGTGGATTCCCCCTAGTTCAAACAGCGGATAGTCTAACTCGGACAGCTAAAGCAGTGTCTAATGTTCTGCAACGACAATATGCACCAACGTTCCATTTCACCCTGGGGTGTCCTGAATCTTTGGGAGCACTGGTACCCACGCCAGGACACAATCATATACATTTTACAGCAGACAACTTGATGAGAAAGCTGCTGCCTATGCACCTGCATGTCTGTCCAGGAATTGACGACATCCGCCCAAAGACGCTTGCTGTGGTGGCTACTATTTTGGCTAAGCTTTGGCGCTGTTTTAGCGAGCGACATGTTCCTGCAATGTGAGACCACGGAATACTAACTACCATTTACAGAGGGGGAAGTAGTTCTGACCCAGCTAACTATCGAACAGTGAAGCTTCTCTCAGTTCTTTCAAATGTTAAGGAGGCTACCATTACCGACGCACTCAAGTGTTATCCAGACGGTTTTAGTTACATTGCTCAGCAGAAACATGGCTTCCCCCAGAATCGGTCGCGCAAAACCAACCGTTGCTTAGCACAAGACAGCTAGACCGAAACTGTGGACGCCGGCGCAGGAGTTGATGTGACTTACTTTGATTTCTCTAAGGCATTCGACCGATTGGACCATGGCATCCTTAGCGCCAAACTTCAAGGATGTATCATTAAGGGTCCTCTCTTCGAGTGGATCTTCAATTTTCTCTCGCACAGGCGTCTGGACGTCAGAGTATGTGAGTCCATATCAGCCCCAATTCAAGTCGAATGCAGTGTGCCACATGGTTGGGTACTGGGGCCCAGTCTATAGCTGGTATCCGTAAACGACCTAATGAGCCAAAGTAAATCAAACTATTTATTTTACTCCGATGACAACAAAGTTTGACGAATGATCAGAGCACTGGTATAACGTGTCCAGCTTCGAAACAATCTTGACAAGCTTTATGGATGGTCGGTCCAAAATCGCCTTTTCTTCACTATAGCCAAACGTTGAGTGTTCTATTTACGACATCGAATAGTTCACACTTGTAAGCTGGCAGTCCATGATCTGCAACACAGTTCTCACGAAAAGGATCTCTGTGTGATGTTCCCAGGAGATCTTGACAGCTCGAAGCATTCAAAAGTGCATTGAAGAAGGGATTCAAATCATGGCGATTTTACGAGGAGTTTTCGAGAAATTCAGACCGTCTGTTTTCAGGCGAATACATCCCGGTTCCGTAAGCCCTCATTTGGAATGTGTACTTCAAGCAGGACCCTAATGGATAAAGTGGGATCTCACCGCCATGGAGATTCCGCAATATCAGGCGACAAATTTTTATGGGGCTGCACCACTTTTCATAGGAACATCGACTCAGAGTGCTTGGCATTTTCAGCGGGCGTTATCGGCGGTTGCGTAGTCACCTAAAAATTTCTAAAATTGTAAACAAAACTAATCGCCCGTGCCATAACCTGTCGAAACTGGGTCATAACAACAGACTAAGAGGTCATCATCTCAAGTTGGCAGAACAATATAGTCGGTTTACGTGTCGAAGGAACTTCTTCTCGCTACGGGTTGCCACACATGAACAATCCTCTCAGCAGGTGTTATTTCAGGCCGCAGGTTAGCCGCGTTCAAAGCACTTGTCGACGGTGCACTGGCCGCATCCATTAGCACAAACGGCCAGTAGAAACTGCAGAAAAACAAAAAACAACACATTTCCATTTTTGCCCGGAAACCACAGACTTTAGATAATACATAAAAGAAAGTGCTAACTGCTCAGACAGGAACACTGTAACCGCGAAGTTGGCAAGTCGTAGTTGTTCACTATTTCTTGTCGCCAAGTGTTTCCTTCATTTTGCTCTCCCCTAACCGATCACTCGGCGGGAAATGTCAAGTTTCGGTATGTTTTCTCCGGAGTGTATAATTGACAATTGACCAGTGCTAAAAGTTGCTCCAGTGGGCTGATCATAGTGACGTCATTAACATGTTTAAATAGCGTCCTCTCAAATCATAGTAATACGTTTTTCATGCACAGGAAAGTTATGGAAAACTTACAGAGATCATTCATCAAATGCTTGTTCAGTAGTACATCAATGCCACACTACTGCAAACGTTATAATCAGCTGCAGCGAATGTCCCTCTGGTTTCGACGTCTGAAACAAACTCGAGGTTGACCAATAAATTGTTAAGTCATATAAAGTACTACCAGCTTAAGTTAGAGTGGAGATAAGTTACACATCAAAGACTCCGCAAGAAGAAGTGTACCTTACGTGTACCAAGGAGTAAAAGGACTATGCGCCCTAACGTATACCGTATGGAACGAATTGCCACCCACAATCAAAGCATATCAATCCCCACATCATTTCCCAATTATCCCGATATTTGCTTTCATCTAAAACTGATGTGATGCATGTTTTCATTCGACCAATTAATCGATGAAACATCCTCGGATGGATTGGAAAAGTATAAAAACTAAACTTGTAGTCCATATGTCCTCAAGCAAGTGCACGATCATTTCATTAGATACGGATCTGCTCGTATTTTAGGAACAAGTTCATGCACTCTAGAATTAAATACGTCTATTTTTATCTCACTAATACTCCAGATAGGCCAAAATACATGTTTGACTCGGGATGAAAAGCACAAAGCATCTACCGTCCCGAGTAAAGGCACGTTTGTGAATAGTAAGTCCACGTCTATCAACTAGTTGAGCTTCGCTTCCAGCCACCGTTGCTTCAGAGCCTGGGCCTGTTCAGAAGCGTTTTACAGACAATCCTAAATCTGGAGTTTACGTACGAGTTTTTAAGGATTTGTGCCAGCTACTACATAACACCGGTATAACCTGGGTTGTGCATAATTGGACGCAGCGGGTAGCTTGCCCCATGCAAGTTCGGCTCTCCAGGCATTCCGGGTGCCTTCGTTTCAGTCGGCTTCAACCACCTGTATCATAAATAGGTGAAACATTTATGCTCTGAAAATTTCTGGCGCGTTTCCCTTACTTCGCCACTAAAATGTTATTACTCTATATTGCGTTTAACTGAAATTTCGATCCGTTCGACAGGAAAGATCTCATCATTGGAATGTAAGCGTTTTTGTTCGTTATCATCATTCCGGATCATTTATCCTGTCCAAACAATCAGGTAGGTCGTATTGGTCTTAATTATAACATATCGATAGGTAGGTGGCATCCAAAAAAGAAAAAAACGTTTTATAACATCTTTATTGCTCATCGCATAACATGTTAATTCGTTTTCC
Organism: Dicrocoelium dendriticum; assembly: GCA_944474145.2. Classification (NCBI taxonomy): domain Eukaryota; kingdom Metazoa; phylum Platyhelminthes; class Trematoda; order Plagiorchiida; family Dicrocoeliidae; genus Dicrocoelium; species Dicrocoelium dendriticum. Next base: position 22,764 of record CALYDF020001365.1, read on the forward strand.
CATAAAACTAGTCCCCTCAACTGGCATAACTTCACACAACCAGGTTATTTGTGCAAGCTGTTCCATTGTCTCTCTGATCTAATCCAACGAAAACAGCTTATGCAAGTGCTCACTTCAGCGGCTACAGTTCGCCAAATCACAGTCAGAGCGAAATGCGGCAAATGGTAGTTTGTTATCTCTACATGCCTCCATATAGGCTCAGTAGGCGCAGCGAGTTCCATCCGCCGGTTGGAGCGTTGGTTCAAAAGATCGGTTGCTTTGTGAACACCCCTCGTAATGCCCTTTGTTCCGCACATGTAACGGCGTATGTGTTCGGCATGGTATGGATTTGCGACTACAGGGAACAGTCGAAGTGTTGCCATAACGCAACCTATATCTGCTCATTGCTTTAACAAAATAGATTAAATTAACGCACTGTTACAACGGAATTTATTGTGTCCTGTGAAAATACGTCACCCTGACCGAGCTGGCAAATTCCAAAGCACCAGTACGATCGACCAACTGGCCCCTACATCTTATCGAAATCGGTCATATAGTACCTTGCTCGAAGAGCGGAATAAAATTCTTTACTTCCTCCGAACCAGTGACTTTGTTGTCAATTTCGCTCGCTCGTTTTTTTCTAGCCACCGGTTGGCACATGGTCACTTGTTTTGCTAAACTTGACACGGCTTGTAATAGGCAGAAATTCCCAAGCCGTCTGATCTAACACATCCATCAAGTTGGAGCAGTTTAGGTGGTAGGAAAAATAATCGTGCTTACCCTACCGGAAAGGCTAAAAACACTTTCATCACGAAAACAAACACCTTCTGTGATAAGTCATCTGATTTGTTTTGCTGAACTGCAGCGCCACACTACAGGTTTGCGGTTAGGCTGGTAGCGCACGAATTCAGGATCGATGCGCATTGGTCAGTTACATTAAGCCTATATTCTACCCCGTATACGTTTAACGAAATTGTTCCAGATCAACAGCGGTTCATCGATGAATCTGAACCTTCTTGTAAATATGCCACACTTTTTCGATTTAGCTGTTTCCTGTGTATTGTTCACTTTATCGGAATCTGTCCTGCCGCTGATTTTCGCCTCAAAAATATCGTTGGAAACTTGCTTTTGGCGAAAGTTACTACGAATAAACTTGTCTTTAGTCCGTTGTTATTATCGAGGCATTGGATCATTACCTGTCTTTTGACCACGGACCGCTATCCAGCTACCCCTCGCCTCTTGTGCGCCGTATTCCATTCGTCAAAGGCGGATTTACTTGAATCGATTCTTTGGGTCAGCCATGTGTGGTTGAACTGATCAGTGGATCTATAGTTATCCTTGTGTCTGTGTCTGCTCTCACGCAAGGATCCTGTTGTTATATCCTTGGAGTCCACTTCAGTTTTGTGACGTTCTGAGTCCATCGCAATACACTCGTGTCACACTTCGTCTTTCCGACTGGCGCTCTCCTCGATTGCATAGCTTGTCACCGTAAACCCGTTCAGAGCTTTAGTGCTTATCTCTTACATTCACTTCTTTCGCTGAACCCTCTCCGTCGCGATGGTTGTCTAGCGCTGCTTAAACTCGCTGTGTCCTCTTTCCGACGACTCTGTGATCATGAGTGTCAAAACAGTGTGTCTAAAAGCGGTTACACATTCGTCCGGGGGCATGCAGTGCGGTATCTGTAACCGTTTGTTCCATATGGCCTGTACTGGCTTGATCCTAGAAAATATGCGAGTGTTTATTGTACCATTGTAGTTACCGTTATGTGCGCAGGACTGAGCTTTACACGCCAGTAAAGAGCACTCCTGTTACTTTAGAAAGCTTGATGTCTCTCATTGCCTCGCTAGACGGAGAAAGTTGATTGGATTGCGAACCGCCTAGATCTCTAGGGTCTTCTCTGTCAGGAGACAATAGAAGACCCTGGCAAGTTGTAAGACCCTGGATCTGTTTATTCACTGTCAACTGGAAGGTATACCTCTTAGTAATGACCCCATTAGTAACAAACGCTCAGATAGCCTGTTTCATTCGGCTGTTAGCCAGGGTCAGCACCAGGCTTCTGCCTTTGTCAAAACAAAGCGAATGGATGTTAATAGGCGGCAAAATGCAAAGCAGACGTGAGAGGTCCGTTGGATGCCCCATCCCCACTTCCCACAAATTCTACTGCTACTGAATGGTTACAGCTGGAATCATCTACGACATTTGAGTCTATTAAAACTGACCGCAGACTGAAACCACTGACGTTCACGGAACGTTCGGTAAATACACCGCGTCGCCGGGACTCCTATAGCGACTGCACTGTTGTTTTCGTAAAAGCCACTGAGGCATCTGCTGTTCTCCCAATAGACCGTATGCGAGATGACCTTCACTGGTTTAGCATATGGGTTACCAAACTCCTGCCGCCCGGCTTCCCCGGCGTGACTGTGCGCAAACTAACCAGACTCCATAACTTGTCAGCTGACAAGTCTCGCCCTAGCTTGCTGCGAGTTGTTCGGTCCACTCCGAAGGAGAGCCAAGTACTTCTGCGTTTTGCCTTTATTCTCAAGGTCACTGGTGTCATCGTGCACCCAGACATCCCTTTGGCGGATAGGCTAATATTGCGGGAAGTCGTGCGAGATCTTAAAACCCGATGTGAAGCAGGAGAAAAGGATCTCCACTTGGTGAGCTTTCGGTTGGTGAGCTGGCGGTCTAATTCCGCCCTGCAGGAACCGGTTCTGGTGGCGCACGATCCCGGGCTCACAATGATAAATCCTTTCAGGTGATCTTCAGCAATGTGAGGAACAGGCTGTGCGAAGTCGCCACGCTTGTCGACGATAGCCGTCCAGAAGTTCTCGCACTAACTGAAACGTGGTTGTCCACCGACGTCACGGACAGTGAACTATGCTTGCTGGGCTACGCACTACTGAGGTGTGACCGCACCTCTGACCGGTGCGGAGGTTGCATTGCTTTGCACGTTAACTCCGCAGTTATTGTCTATATGACGTATAGTTTCCGATCACCAGACGATGCTGTTGAGGCGCTCGCAGTTAACCTGTGTATTGCCTCCGCGGAACTTAAAGTTGTGTTGGTCTATAGTAGCCCCAACAGCGTTGCTATGGTCCTCGTTGGCTTCATCCGTGAACATCTGGCAAATAGGTGTTTAGTGATGGGGACTTTAATCTTCCCTACTCTGGCAGAATTTTTCGTACTACGCTGTTACAAGGTGTTCGGCTACCGAGATTGGCGATCTAGCTTTCCATGCTCCCCTGCACCTCGTCGGCCGACTAGATCCATGATAAGTCAAAACCCGTCCCTCTTGGACTTGGTCTTTGCTAAATCTATTGATTCTGTCACGGATATTGTATACAAGCCGCCTCTCGGTGCTAACGACCAGGCATGGCTCTCATTTAATTGCGCCTTTAATCGTCAGACCAAAGATCGTCCCGACCGAGTTCCAAACACGCGGACTTCCAGACAACGAAAGCCAAGGCCACGGATTCACCTCGCGTCATTTTGGATAGTAAGGACATTCAAATGGCCTGGGGAAGATTTAAATCATACTTGAATGAGCTCTCTCTCCCACATACCACTCTCTGGCAGGAAAAAACTAAGGCAAAGCTACCATGGTTTGATTCTGATGTACACACACAAGTTAACAGACGTGCCAGATGATGGCGTACTTACTTATCTGCTCTTTTATCATGTACATTCAAGCGCTAGCGAGAGACTCGAAATGCCTGCTGGCTGCATCGACGATGTGCTCGACTACAGCGTGAAGTACAGCTTGATCATATAGCCTCATCGAACCCGAAACGCTTCTTCGCGTAAGTCAAAAGGTGAAGCAATATGAACTCATGCATTCCAGTGTTGTTTGGCCCTGACGGCACTACTGCTGTCACAAATCACGAAAATGCTGATTTGCTCGGAATACACTATGCTGGGGTTTATGTTCGAGAGTCACAGCTACCGCGTATTAGCCTGCAGGGAAAAGTTCCTGAGCGCTACTTCTTGGAGGAAGTTTCCATAACGGCTTCTGAGGAAATTAAATCCCAATAAAGCTGCTGTGGTTTATACTATTCATCCCATACTGTTGTAGGAGTTGAATGATAAACTTTGCTCTTCCGAGTACACAACCATTTGTGAAGTCTCTATGCAGCTGCTCCCTACCCACTGACTGGAAGGAGGCTATTGTTTGTCTCATTTTTAAGAAAGGTGACAAATACCTCCCTGATAACTATAGACCGGTCAGTTTGGCAAGCGTACTGGTCAAATTGTTGGAAAAACACTATCGAGATGCCCTAGAAAAGCACTTGAGAGTCTAAGTTGCTTAGTCCCAACCAGCACGGCCTTCGTAAGGGCTATTGTTGCCTTAGTACCTTGTTAACGGCTCGCGAACACTGGGCCGAAGCCAAATATTAGCCAATGATATATGACGAAACTGGGAAACAAATCAGATATACAGTCGTCCCAGCCATGATGCATTTAACGCAATGCAACGGTCTATCTCGACAAGATGAAGAAGCAATAACATTCTGAAATCGGACTTATCGATTGTTATCCTGCCTTCTGACAAACGACGGATGACGGTAATTATGAAGAAAGCAGATTACATGGAGAAAGCGCTGCTGATCTTGACCGATACTTCAACCTACTAATGCATTGAGAATGACCCAACGTCGCAACTACCCTATAAATACATAAATTGTGTGTTCTCATTTTCAGCGGGACGCGATTTTGACGTGTTCAGGTAACTAAAAGCATTTTCCATTAACACGGTCACGAATGATAGGGAAACGCGCAACACTAATGCAAATCGATTTTTATTTTGTTAGGGCATAAAATTCGATTGTTCTTTCAGTGTGTTATCTGAGTTGTCTTCATCGGGATCGGTAGGTCCCTTGGGATTTTGAATATACTAAACATATAATCTAATTCACTTAATTATAAAGTGTATATATTTTTAACCACAAGTTGATGGCTGCTATGATCAAAGATATTTAGCAGTAGGGAGTGTTTTGGATGGCACACGTTTGATGCTGGAGCAAGAGATGGTCACAGGAAAGGAAAATCTAAGAGCAGATTGTAGTAAAAGTGGAAGAAACATTTACAATCAAGACGGAGTGCGCGCAAGTCCGTTCAGTAGACTCTCTCAGTACATACTTGTTGGTGATAACTTTGTGCTTGATATAGATGTACAGAAGGAACAAAGAAAGACGGTGAGTGTAGAGGTCTTACCACAGCAATATTTGCTCTTTGCTGCTGTATGGTTTATGGATCACACGAATCCTGGGCCTAGTTCGTATGCTTGGCTAATTGTTATGTGACTCCCGACTAGAGAGGTCATGTTTTTCACGGTCAAATATTTCCTGATCCTTATTCGAAATTCGTGCTCTGAACTGCAAGAACGCATTTCCTGTAGCAGTTAGCTCCAGAATCTGGTAGATCTGTTAAGGAAGTTGACGCAGCTGGTGCTCTTCGACTCGCATTCCACTATAGAGTTTTCTTTTGTTGTATAATAATGCTGGCGTCATTGCCATATTAAGATTGAAAACACATTTGCTTGTGCAGGATATTAAAAAATATGGTTAAGTTGCATTCATGCACTTCAACCAGCGGGTCAACTTTAAGTTTCGCATATCGTTCGAAATATCCTAATTTGGAAGGCGTACCTAATAATCTCTTTGTGAATGTTCGTTGTGTATATTCTATTACAATACGGTCGCATTTGTTTGTGCTGCTGTACATCATTCAGCAATATTCCAAAAATAGATAAATGGTGTTAAATTAAAAAACGTAAATTAAAAAATTAATAAACTTAATTAATTAAAATGATTAAATTAATTAAGTTAAAAATTAAAAAAATTAAAAAATTAAAAATGTGCTACATAACGCTTTAATGCTCGCTCTCTGGCATTTGCCATGACGTAAGCTGCGTGTTCGTAGTTTCAGTGATTATGACTATCTCCGTCCTAGTGTAGGGCGAAGCGGAACGGCTACTCAAACAGCGGTTTGTGTGTATCTTGCCTAACCCACTTCATGAAAAGGTAAATTTGGCAGCGATTGTTGAAGAGAGCAAGGCAAAGGATCTGGTGATGGTTGCTCAGAATTTTTCGAAGCGCGTGACTATGTGGAGTCCAACATTCCGCTTTGGAAAACAGAGTAAACCAACTGTCTGGAATGGGGGAGAAGCTATTGTCGACGGATATCCGAGAGCGGTTCCACAACGCGATAAACATGGAAGCTGGAACGGTCGCCGCTGTTTCCGTTGCAGTCAAGTGCACCAACTGCAATTTGTACCACTGTTTCTCTCTATTTTGTCTGAGAGGTGGCAGGTACCGATCGTCAGGATGGCTATTGAGGATGTGTCGGTCGGGGCCATAGTGGACACGGAAGCGGGAGTGTCCATTATGCAATGGTTCGAAGGAGCTCAAGTAATTCACTTCTCGCTCATGATGCAGACCGTCTGTGGACATAGTTTGACGGTGGCGGGCACGCAATGGATGCGAATCAGGATCGAAGAAACGCTCATCTACCATGCTATGTACATTGTGGAGGAGACCACAGAAACTATCCTCGGCAACGACATCCTTAAACGGCTGGGTGTCACAATTGATCTGGGAAACGATTTGGAAATCGTAGGCAACGTGACTACTGAGATGAACACTAGGAGAGCCGACCGCGTATGTATCCTTAAGGTCCTGCCTGATAGCTAGAACCCTGAAATACAGGGTGTACTTAGCAAGTGTGCCCACTTATTCACGGACACAAATGACGATTACGGTTTCTGTAGCTAAGGAAAACATCAAATACCATTAATCCCTGGATGGCAGTGCAAGCCGCTCTTCAAAAGGATACCGCAGAATATGCTGATGGAGATACAAAACAGGTAATAGAAATGGAAGCGAAAGGATTCGTCAGGCTAACAAAGTCCGTATTCGTCACGCGTACTACTGACGAAAAATGTTAACAGAACCCATCGACTTTGTATTGCTTTCATAAAACTGAACAGAGTGACAGTAAAGGATGCGTTTCCGATGCCCCAGAGGGAAGAAAGTTTCTCCAGCCTTCACAGCGCCAAGCGGATTTCCTTGATAGACCTCCGATCGGGATACTGGCAGCTGCCCATCGCAGATGAAGTTCGCCGTAAGAAGGCTTTTAGTGAAAATGGCTAATAGTACGTGTTTCTAAGAATGCCGTATGGGTTATGTAACGACCCAGATTCATTCAGATGCCTATTGCTAATGTCCTTGGAGAGCCTACAAAGCGTGGTTGTTTACGAGGATGATATCATCGTCTTCTCCGAGACAGAGCACGAACTTGGTATCAGGCTTGAAGCAGTACTACAAAGACTAGAAGAAGCTGGTCTGAAACTCAGTCGCAAGCAGTCACAGAATGCTCGGGAGTCGATTGTATGTCTGGACCACATTTTGAGCAATGGTTAGGTCCATCCGCTTCCGGAGAAACACGAGGCAATCAAGTTTGCAGTGTCAAAATCCAAGTGTCAGCTCCGTTGGTGGTGGCTTATGACACGAAGTTTGTGCCCCATTTTGCATAGAGGATCAGCCCGTTGTTAAAGCTGCTTTAGAAAAACGAACCGTTTGTGTGGACAGCCGAATAGGATCAAGCCTTTAACCACTCAAATGCATCCATAGCAGTTACCCCAACATGCCTACAGTTAACCAATCCAAATGAGAGGTTTACTGTGACAGTCGACGTAATCAACGTGGCAATTGGTGCGGTTTTGCCCCAACCAGCTGGAGTGGTGGAATATACAAGTAGATTACTGATATTGGCGCAGCAGAAGTATTTAACGAAGGAGATAGAATGTCTGGCCATCTTGTCGGCCTTGGATAAATGGAGAACTTACCTTCTAGCGGCACTGTCATCGTCACTGACTAGTAGCTGCTTTCATGGTTGATGACAGCAAAAGACCCACGGGGACGCCTCGCGTGGTGAGCATACGGACTGCAAGAATTTAACTTCACCATCAAGCATGTAGACTGAACGCAGAACATACTACCCGATATGTTCTCATTCCTGTCGTTGGAGCACCTCATGGTGGACAACACTATAACTGGGCGCACGGTCACAATGGAGGAGAGGAATTTTCTGGGCGAGCAAAAGACACATGCTTTCTTGCAGGTACGGTGATCTCACTTACAGACTAGCACAAAGCCGGTGGCAACATCAGGAGAGGTAAAGGAACTTCATTGTATCTGGGACAGACTGGGGGTTGAAAACGATAATGTGGTGGTTGCGACAGACGAAAGGAAACAACCAACTGCGTTCAGTACGTGTTTAGAGAAACCGAACGAAGGGGAACATCCGGCACGGCATCACGCATGGCTGCAAGCGATTGCTAGAAAAGGAACCAAAGCCCGACAAGCACGTAATAAGAAGAACTACGACGCCAGTCATGAGGCTCACAAGTGGACACCTTTCAGGATTGGTGAACAAGTCATGGTTCGGAACAACGATCGGCCAGATAATGAACGGCCAGGTGCGAGCAAGTTCAAGACTGGAATGGCCCCTACACCGTACTGGATCAGAAAGGAGCAAACTTCTAAATCGACAGCGGAGGAACGAAGCGCTGGGTGAACGTCTCCTTTCTGCGACCATGGCATGATAGGGAAGAAGAACTTCGACAAGGGGCGGGTGTAGGGCTGCGAAAGTCATTGACTGCTCATGAAGCGGAACGACAACAAAAACGAGATTGCAGAAAATTAACCACGGACGCAATGGATGAGGCGAGAGAAGGCTCTCCGGGCTTTGCGGATCGAGTCGACGGCGGATCACGGGCGGCATCTTGTAAGGAGGCTGGGCCCAGAACAATGCGGGAGGTATTTGTGGAGAACTCAATGAATCAGACAAATACACCGCTAGCGAAGTCCACAGGAGTGAACGCGGGTCGAGTGATGCAGCCGCGGGAGAGCAACTTGCGGGCTTTCGAACGACTTATGGCCAGTCAGGGTTGGCTGTAGCGAAGCGGAGATACGGGATGGAAAGTTGGTGGGGTTGTCTTGAAGCCCAACACCTTAAGCAACTGAAATGACCCCTCACGAAATTCTAATCCGCGTTGTGTAGTGAGAAGGAAGCACGATCCAAATCTGTACGGGTTTGTGAGATGTCAGTGGCCCGTTCTTGTAAAAGTACACCATCTGCCCTCCCGCCGCGTCGTTGTTGCTATACTCGGTTCCAAACGGTTTCGCCTATATAAATTTGCTTATCGCGGAAGGTCAGAACGCTGGTTGTTATGTCGCATTTGTAAGAAATTACGTGACATCTGTCGTAAATAACCTTACACATTTTGAACATCAGGTCCCGAGTGCGTGGAGGTCCAGCTTAAGCTTGTTGGTAGTATCGTTCAAGGTTGCAGAGTGAGGTACAGACAATAGTGATATAGTCGACATAAATGCTGGAGGATTTGAATTGCACTGCGTCAAATAAATTCTTGACATACATCAGTAGAGGACCAAGGATACTACCGTATATTGCATCACTAGTGTCTGCTGTTGCTTCCGATTTGTGTTTTTGAATCAGCACCTGTGTTCAATTTTCAAAATATCGTTTCTACTAGGAACGCAGGAGTTCCCCGATTCACTATGACATCCTTTTTGATATTTGTTTTCAACAGGGTACTCGAGCAAAAGCTTTGTACATATCGAGGTAACTAAGGGCTGCAGACTTGCCGTTATCCTTTGAGGCAGTTAGATGATGTAGAAATTCAATTTGGAGCGTTATGCATGATCGATCACTCAGGAAGCCGTGCTGAGTCATTGATTAAATTTGTGACAGTAGGAAGTGGACTATTGTAACTTCCTACATGTTGCTAAATCATTTTCAGTAGGACAAATGTAAGTTTTATTGGGAGATATATCCTTCTTTCTAACAAGGAGAATGATTTAGGTCTACATGACGGCAGCGTACCTTTACTGTGATGTCATGGTGCCAGAGTTCATGGACAGAGTGAACATATACAATAGAAATAGGGGCATATTGACATCCCTAAGCTTGATATGTACATTAACTGCTACACCGTAATAGGATATTTTGGTACATTTATAAGCTTTCGTACATCATGGACTTGACATGAGTTAGTTCATCAAGTGTAATGGTGGTATATCCAACCCTGGTGGGTTATTACCCCAGTTTAAATGAGGAGCATTAGTTCTAACTACATACTTCTCTGATGAAAGTAAAGTCAGTTATTATGCCGTTATCGGCCGAAACTAATGTGTTCGTGTCTTCTATATCTTTGTCATATCTGCATTTTGCATGGTTGGCTCATATAAGGCTTTTATTTTCGCTACAGAGGGCTCGTTTTTCCTCAGTAATCTGTTCGGTGTAGCATGTCAGACGTAGATCCGTGGTCAAGTTTTAGTGTTGCACTAAGCGAGCGAAGTCATCTGTTGCAGTATGTCGTTACCAACGTTTCGAGTGTTATGGTTGCTTTACATGACGTATACGTCTTCATCCTAAGAGGTAAGTGTCGACGCAGAGTGGGATCGATGTAATCAGTTCAAATGTTAATTTGTTGCATAGAATATCAGCTGCAGTTTTTGAGTCGCCAGTAAAGAAGAGGCTATCCCATTGAGGAAATATCACTAACTTGACAAACAGACCTCTTTCGATAGCTTTATAATTCCTGGTAGGTAGTTGAAATCTAGGCACAGCCGATGTTTCTTATCGTCTGGAATTACTGAATGAAAATGATACTACTCTGAGATCGTTACCAGGAAAGTACTCTAGAACCCATTAGATGTTACTACTATGCTGATAATATGGTGAATATCAATTTTAAGATGCGGTCCTTTCTAGTTAGAGACCTGATATTCTAAAGCTGTCCGTATGAAAGTAGAGAAGATACCAGCTTCACGTATTTAGCATGTACATGGTTTATTACGCTAAATCCAACATGTTAAAAGCGCCAGCTATTTACTTGTACTTAGCAGACTTGTCAGCTATTTGACCGAACGTATCTTGCAGTGCGATAATTGTGGGGACATCAGAGGTTGGGTGCATGTATTTTCCTCTGAGGAGTAACAGGTGGCCACCAACTTGTGCGTTTACAAAGACGGAGTCATCAAACATTTACGTGAGGGAAGATTGGCCGTCGATGGACACAAGGCATTAGGTACATAAAGGGCGCAAACTCCCTTAGCATGGACTCATGAAAACCAATAAAGTCCTTAAAACTTATTATGCAGTAGTTATACTCAAGGATCTCTTCCATTAGCCAGGTTTCTGCAACAAGTATGATTTCTGCATAAGAGATTTAAATACGTGAGCTTAGGAAGTGGATTTTGTTTTTAATTGAGCGTGCATTGAGTAGAAGAAGGCGCCTGGAAAGTGGTTAACGGGGCAAGTTCATTATTTATTGAAACAGTACAGGTCTATCCCCTGACAAATACTTTTATCTATTTTTCTTGACAGAAGTCCGGCAATATCTGCTTCTAGCTTATCAAACGTATGCGGACATATATCTGTGAGCAGGGAGGGTGTGTATGGAGTTGGAGATGGCACCATCTTGTTCACGATTAGCAAGTCAGGGGTGTTGGGACGATTTCCACTTTATGATCTCTAGAATAAGTAGAAGCAGGGAAAGGGTTGAAGTATTGGTTATAACTTATGACTAGCCTGGTATTACGCCATCCTTTCCATCTGGACATCTTGACTAAAGAGTGGGGCCAAGTAGTTGAATTCTTTCGGATGTATCAGATTTGTGAATGGTTGTGAGACCACTCCAGTTTGCCCTAAAATTGGCCGTCAGAAACTGTCCGTTCCTGCTTGTATTTGTAAGTATGGGGGTGGGGTACAGGACAGTGTTAGCCGGTTATTCCCTACGAGTTTGAATGTATGCTGGAAGGCAATACACAGGACAATCTGGGGGATAAATTCTTATAGTTTCAGTCGGTTTGAGGATAAGAGTAAAGTTTCGGCGGTGATGGTTTTTTTCCAAAGAAACATTGCATGTGTTTGACGGTCTTGGATTTGAAGATCCTTTGAACGCATCGGTAGTTTTATTGCTTAATTCATCAGGTGGTGGTAGCATTGTGTTTGCATCAGTTTGTTGCTCACCTAGGGATGTGCCTCGTTTGCCACTGCCGGTCATTTCCTTGATAACCAAGTGATTCTTTCTCACATTGGAATCTTTAGGTGTGTCAGATGTATGAGACATTCGTTCCGATAAGCTCACTAGTCCGAGCATTTGCGCAGGCCCTTTTTCATCGGTGTTGTAATGGCATCAGAAAAGGGGCTTAAATTCACCATCTCATTGTGTGTGTGCTGTCAAGGTCCAAGTCGAGGGAGTTGTCACCTCCATCACGTTGTTTTGTTTCCTGTGTGTTTGTTTTCGATTGTGGATTGCATAATAGCACAGCTTTTGCGTTGTTGTACAGACATAAGAAAAGACCTTTGCAAAGGTTCCACCTGATGTTTAATCACTAACTAACTGTGTATGCCGAGCTATGGTGAGTCGACACAGCACGAATCTGTCCTCAGTTTCTTCACAGAAAAATTGAAATTTATCGGGCAACACAGTTTCAGTGTATTTTTTCTCAGACATAAACAAATGCATTCGACCTTGGAAATGTTGCAAGCGTTCACTCTGTCTAAAGTAACTACATCTGAAATATTGAAAACTATAGCGCTTTTTAGCCTACGGGTTTGTTCATGGGTCCCGGATGCGAGGCAAGCTATCAGTTGTCCACCTTCTTTCATTTGGTCTGGATCGGTCTTCTCCGCTCGTTTTTCTTGTCATCGAAAGCTACTAGGTAGTGCTTAAAGAGTTTGAGGCAGACTAGTGTTATATATATATAATTGCTATTATAAGAAAACCGCACACAATTTCACTACTACTACTGCTACTGCTACTATTACTACTACTACAAGTACTATAGTTGAGAACGTAACATGGCGCAGACGAGCTGTGTATCAGATGACCCATGTCCAGATACCACAATAGTTTGAACATGGAAAGTCGAGTTTGTTTGGGCACTTCATTTGTCTTTCCTTTCTGACTCTGCGTTCCGTGGTACCCTTTCATTCACAACGTATCGGTAGAGGTTGATTTGTGCACCAAGCGTCCTTCGTCTACACCCATCCATGAGTTATCTGATTTCCTCGCGCCCGCTCGTTTCGACACATGATACGCCTTGGCGTCGCACCAAACTACTAATACTACCTCCACTACTATTAACGCTGCTACTACCGCTGTGGCTACTAAGACTACTGAGGCCATAACTACAAATAATAAAATCACTAATACTATTGTTACTACTAGCGTTAATATAATAATAAAAGGTTGCCATCAAACTTACCACTGCGTATGTCAATCCTACTGCTGATGCTACTGCTACTACTACTACGAGTGTCAACACTAATATTAACACGTCTACTATTGGGTTGGTAAGACAGTGGTTGAGTTTTTTATAGTTTTATTTCAACAGCCGTTTTTGAATAATTTTGAATAAGTTGCCTTGACAACTTATCTAATTTTGAAGCCTGTTTTGCACCCTAGGCAGAAATAGTAACAGTTTAGCTTAGAAACACGTTTTTGCATCTGTACGGAACATTTGTTGCAATGTGGAGATAAGTCAAATTCGCACAATTTTTTACTGATAGAAAATTGGTCGAAAAGCAGCGGAAACGGCCAATGACGGAAACAGTGCATTTGATGGTGCAACAACTATGAACCCTACTGCACAAATTTGGTTTCCGAAATTTCGCAATTGAAACGAGAGGTTCGAAGATGAAGCGCGTTCTAGATAGCTAATAGACATTAACAATGATCAGTTAAAGACCTTAGTTAAAGTGGATCTGCGTAAAACTACTAAAGATCTTGCTCCTGATTTAGCAGTGCCGCATGTGACAGTTTTAAAACATTTACGAGAGATTGGCATTTCGAAAAAGTTTCATAAGTGGGTGCCGTAAATCAAATAGATCGTCGTTTTGAGGTGTCATCCGCCTTTCGTCTGCACAATAAAAACGACCCGTTCGTCGACCGGATAACGATTTGCAATTATAGGTAGATCCTTTCAGACAATAAATGACGAATCTCTAAACAGCTGGACAAAGATCAAGGTCCACAAATCATCCCAAATCCGAAATTGCATCCAAAAGCTTTTGTTGACTGTTTGGTAGTCTGTGGCTGGTCTGATCTACCACAGCGTTCTGAATCCGTGGGAAACCAATGCAGCGAAAATCTATTGCCAAAAATTGTCGAAATGTACCGAAATCTTCAACACAAGTGCCCGGTATTGATCAAGAGAATGGGGTCAATTCTTCTCCATGATAACTCGCGGGTGCGGGTTACACAAACAACCCTGGTGAAGCTGCAAAAGCTGGGCTACGAAGCTTTGCCTCACCCACCAAACTTCCCTGAATTCTTACCTGCCGATTACCACTTTTCCAATCACCTGGATAATTTCCTTAGAGAGAAAGGTTTTAAAACCTAAAGCGAGGCTGTAACCACCGTCGACGATTTCATCTCCTCCATAGTTCCAGATTTTTGGTTCCTCCAGGATATATAAACTTTCTTCCCGTAGGTTATCGTGCTTCGCTTCAAATGGTTTTTATTTCGAATAAAAATGTTAACTTGCAGCCAATTTGTTCATCTGAAGTTACAGGTTAAACACCAAAATATCGCTATAACCAAACTTGTAATAGTTGTACTATTAACACTACAGACGAATACTAATATTACTACGACAATTACTAGAGATACTGATACTATTAATTTGACCATTACTATTAAGGGCAGGGTTATGCATACTACTGAAAATACAGCTATTGCTGCTAGTACCGCTACAATTAATACAATAACGGTAATACTACTATTACCAGTATTACTGCTACTACTATTACTACAAATATTATTATGACTGCTGCCACTAGTGCTTTGACTACCAATACTACTACATGGAATATTATGTCTAAAATATACTATAGCTAGTGGTACTACTAACGCTGCAATTACCAATACCACTATATTATTGCTAACATTACTATGGCTACTGCCGCCGCCAGTGTAACTATCTCTACTAGGGATGCCACTAGTAAAATCTACCATCCGTGCTGCTAATAATAGCGTAACTACTACTAGTAGTACAAGTGATAATTATAATGCTGCGAGTAGTGGAACACCACTACCACAATGACAATAACAACTTCCTTTACGATCCTTAATACAACAACTACTATGACTGTTGTAAATACTACTAGGACTACTCCAGCAGCTGCGGCCATCAATAATGCTACTATTGTCGTTACTATTGCTTCTAACACCAGTGAGAATGTTACTATTAATGCTACTAGTTCTACCGCTGCGAATGCTACTAGTGCGAGGACCCAGGGGACAAACGGAGTTATTTTTGGTGGCAAACTTCGTCAATCATGCGGATCAGCTCTGAACACTAACCACTACATTAATCTCCCAACTCTCTCCTAGAGGTTGCGTGATGCGCACTGCCTCTGAGTCATTTCCCACTACATATATATTGGCTTTAGAGAGTTTCCCTTCTGTTGGTTTGGTCCGTTGGCTCGCCCCGTTAAACTCCAAAGTTCTTAGTCCATCTGTAATATTGACATTTGGTTCTCTTGGCCCTACCCTATCATTACTAATATTTTTAATACTAGAACTACTAGTAAAACTACCAACACAACCACTAATGATAATAATATGGGCAATAATGCGAGCTTGATTTGGCACGACATAGAATCCCAAGCTTTGATTAACACATGCTTACAAGGTTCGACGAAAATTTTGATGTGCCGACTGATGTTATTTGTGATTTTCGTTGACTATGCTGCTACCGAGAAAACTAACCGGCTAAATTTCCAGATCAAAAGACAAAGGTCTCAGGTGAAATCTGTGCTGCGCACCCAGCAAGCAGAATAAGCAACTCAAATAAGTGGATCGAAGCAATAATTAATAAAGGAATGGCGCAGAGCTCACTGGCGGACTTTAAGTTGACCATACTTATTAGCAGCGCTTATGGTGAAGCATCATCATTAGCCAGCTCTTATTGCTTGACCAGTTAGCTTCTCTCTGTGCCATGACCAAATGTATTGGGCTCCTGCCTTCTCTGTTACCATTTACCCACGAAAATTAACATGCGGTTCCTTCTTGGATCTAGTTGCATTCGGATGACGGATATCCGTACTCGATTAATCCGCCAACGTGGTTGCATTTGCAGCTCTTCTGGAACTTCTGTGAGAGATACATCCGAATATTTCTGATTATTTGATGGCATGGCGAAACTGTTCATTAGAATATCTAGCGGTAGCGGTCGATTACTATAGCTTGCTTGGATGCTAGTTAGTCGCAGCTGATTAGCATGCCTGATCCAAATCTAAGTGCCCACGCTGACCTCTTACAGCACCCGACCAAGACTTCTCCGAATCGATCTTACCACACACTGAGAACATCCCACGCGATAGTCTCTCACCGAAACGCGTTGTTCCTGGGAAATTTGACTTGCCTGAGTTCTGTGTTTTTCTACCTTTCCATTCTAGTGTTCCTTTATTGCACGAGAGTACGACTCGGGAGCAACAAGGAATTTACCGTGTGGAGTTTTCGTCTCATTAATGTGTCTACTGGCCACAACTGATTTTGCACCTAGGGATTCGAGATTGATGTATACACTAGCAGAAATGCATCCGGTAGCTCCTACGTAGTTCCTTCCTCCTTCAGCTTCAGTAGCGACCGCTTAAGCATATCAACGAACCGTTCTGCTTGTCTTTTTGACTGGGGTGAAACGGCAGTGAGCGTAACTGCGTAATACCATTCTGCGCGCAAATCTTAGCAAATTGGGAAAAAGTGAACTGCGAACCATTGTTATTGACAAAGGTTTCAGGTATACAGTAATGACTGAAGTCTTCTCAGAACGTTAATTAATGCCCCGTCTGTTGCATGCTCCATGTAGAAGAGATCAGACCACTTGCTGAAGGAGTCAACAACTACCAGATACTGATGAATATTCACGGGACCAAAGAAATCAAAGTGGTAATCCTGTATTACCGAAAGGTAATCCTGTATTGCCGAAACGACTTACAGTGCGAAGCCGTGAAGGATTCAGACTCGACGTTCCCTGAATCTCGTTGGTGCCGGTTGCAGTTAAAAGGCAGGGACGCTTGCATTATTATCTTGGCGTACCGCGCCCCTAACACAGCACTCGAAACCGACTACCACCTAGCGGCTGCTTTAAGATGCAGTTTACAACAAAAGTACACTCACATGCGTATCATGGGTGATTTCATCGTAAACTGTTTAGAAACTCTCGCCATGATCGGAGAACAATTCAAAGCCGATCTACAAGATCTAGTAACTACTGTGCCTTACTAACGAGGGGCATATGATTGATGTGCTGGGTTTAGACTGCCCGCTGGATCGCAGTGATCACGCCGTGATCAGTTTCAACTTCGTCTGCTACACTGAATATCTGAATGAGAACGATGAGACTGTGCGAACCATCACAAGCTACAGTCGATTAGCCCAGCTCTTCAGCGCCACAACTTGTTCGTTCCCCGAAGAAGAACCCCCGGAAGTCGCCTGGCTCGAGTTCGTCAAATAATTCAATCAGCTGATTGTAGAGGTTTCAGAGATAAAAGTTTGCCATAAGTGTAAATCAGTTTCTTAGGTTAGGAGTAGAAATCGAAAATGGATAACAGTACGCAACGCAGCGTGGCGAGTGTACAGAGAAGCTCCAGCACCAGAAACTTGGGACAACTCCGTAGCCCAAAGTAACCACTGCACTCAACTGTTAAGGAAAGACAAAGCCGCCTATCAGCAAAACATTGCAAAAACCTTCAGCGCTAACCACAAGGTGGTGTACAAGCAAGTTAATAGACTGCGAAAAGTAAGGCAAAGATTTCCTCCACTCTGGACTGCTGATGGCTCAACAAGGACGGCTGTGGAAGCATCAAACGCGCTGAAGATGCAATACGCTCCTACGTTTCAAAGGGTCTTGCCACCAGGCGATCTACCAAGCCTTTTCTTCTCCTTGCCAGGACTAACCCACATCACTTTTACCGCAGAGGCTCTATTGCAAAAGTTGACGTCTCTACGCAAACACTGCTCGTCGGGTGTTGACACCATTCGTCCAGAAACACTGGAAGTAACAGCAAGCCAACTGGCAGGATCTTTAGCTCAATTTTTCCAGCGCTGCTTAGACCAGAACCAAGTTCCCGCCATGTGGAAACTTGGAATAATAACCCCGATTCAAAAAGGGGAAGCAGAACTGACCCTCCAACTACTGTCCAGTATCCCTTCTTTCTATACTCTTCAAGGTCATGGAATCCATAGTTGCCGATGTACTGGTGTGTCATCTGGAAAACCGCAACATCATCACGCCTGAGCAGCAAGGTTTCCGTCGACAGAAGTTATGTACAACGAATTTAATAGTTGCACGCAGTAGTTGGACCGAGGCAGTTGACAATGGAGAAGGTGTTGATGTGATCTATCTGGACTTTTCCAAAGCTTTCGATCGTCTAGACCATCGGATATTACTATTCAAGCTGCAGCATTACGGGATCGGCGACCCTCTTTTAAGCTGGAACGCCAACTTTCTACTTCAACGGCAATTAGTGGTCAGATTTCGGAGCTCTTTATCGAACTCCCATACAAGTTGAGTGTGGTGTGCCGCAAGGCTCAGTTCTAGGTCCACGTATGTTTTTGGTGTTTATTAATGACCTTGCACAGGGAATCGCTTCAAACTTCCTAATGTTTGCCGACGATATCAAGATCTGGCGCAGGATCCAGGCGAACGCCGACCAACATGTGCTTCAGAGTGACCTAGATACGCGGTATCAATGGTCGACCCAAAACTTATCGTATTTCAACGCCAGTAAATGCAAGGTGCTTTCCATCCGACATCAAGGCAGCTACTCATACCGACTCGGAACGAATATACTGCAACAATCAACTCTCGAACATGACTTCGGTGTCCTGGTTCAAGATGATTTGGGTTGCTCCAGGCAATCCGAAAACGCCCCGAAGTCCGGGAACCAACAAGTCGGGCTGTTGCGACGGGCGTTTGGACAAATAGACAGCTCCATATTTCGACAAATGCTTAGTGCGTATGTTCGCCCCCATGTCGAATACGCAATTCAAGCCTGGCATCCATGGATGTAACACAACCTTAATGCACTGGAGCAGCCACAACGCCTGGCACCTAAGAACGTAATTGGAATGCGCAATCTTTCCTACCAGGAGAGGCTGCAACGATTGGGGTGTTCAGTGGAAGCTATCGCAGACTACGGGGTGACCTGATTATGGCATACTTGATTCTGCGAGACCCACATCATGTGTGCCGCCCTTTACTGCAACTCAGCAGCAATACTAAAAGGCGCAGAACCATACAGTCGTCTGGAGTGCCGCAGAAATTTCTTTTCCATTCGTGCTGTCACCCGTGGAATGCTCTCCCAAAATCGGTCGTCTCTGCACCGACACTAACAGTACTTAAAAGACGGTTGGACAATGCGCTCATCCACTTACACTTTGTTACTTACCATTAAGTCTCCATCCTAAACCTGGAGTTTACCCTGGAATTATTTGTTGTTAACTGTGGGTGCTGTGAATCTAAGAGGATCGCAGAACTACAGCGGAGCAAGCGATAAGTCTTCATTTACTTATTTAAATTATTAACTAGGTTACTATCCTTATCATCATTATTGTTATGTTGATATCCCCACCAACTATCCAACGGGACTTGTAAAGTAACGCTTCTTAACCCGTATAAATTCACTGTTCATTGTGCACTCCTGCCCACGCTTTGATTGCCATCGATCAGGAAGCTAAATCGGCCTTTCTGGGTGCCTTACTGACAAGGACCCATCTCGGACATGACTTTGCCAGTTGCTCGAGTTCCGAGTCAAGATTTGGCCAGTAGATGAAACTTTGCGCAATGATTTGCGTCTGGTTGTTTCCAGGATGACCGCAGTGAAATTACTGGAGAACTGTATGACGAAGTTCTGTGGAGGTGATAACTCTTTCGGCCAGAGTTAAGCACCCACTAACGACTGAAACCTCATCTTTCCTCCTGTACAAAATTTGTTACACACAAGCTAGATTGTCTCTTGGCCACAGAAAAGTATGGGATTTGGTTGCATTCGGTAAAATGGAATCACGCGCAAATGCTTTACGAATCATTTTGAATGTCACAGAAGTTTTTTAAAGCTCTCCATCAGTACTTGATTCACCCCTGATTCTAAGGAGATCGCTGCAATGATGGACTGTTCCTGTGGGTGGTTGTGATGTTCCAGCAGTTGGGAAAGGGCATCCTCTTGACCGATGTGCTTTATAGCCATGTACTTCACTAGAAAATCATAACCGAGTAGAGACGTGGCCCAACGCTGCAGTTTGTTCGTGGTTTAGACAGGTATACCGGACTTCGAACCGGAGATTGCTAAGAGCATCATGTGGTCGGTTAATAGAGTAGGCCTGCTTCCACACAACGTTTTGTGCAACTTCTTTATTGCAGATGCCATCGCTAAAGTCTTCTTCTCTCTGCCCGTAATTTCGTTCGGCTGGTGACAATGATCGGGCTGCAAGTGCAATCGCATTTTCTGAACCGTCAGCGAAATGGTGAGAGATTACTGCCCCAGTGCGTCTGTTACCACCGCGATTTCAAGTGTAGGGTCGTAATGACTTAGCAAGAGGTTAGAACTAAACATCCTCTTCACATCTTCAAAGAACCTCGGAAAGTCTTCGGATCAAGGCCAGCGTTTGTCCTCGGTCAGTAGTTCCTTAGGCGGCCTATGTACCTGTTTGTGTGAGGAAGAAATGGGTTGCAATGGCTGATGGGTCATAAGAAAGACCGCAGCGTAGGGACATGGTTAAGAGGGGGGTACTTTTTAATGGCTTCGGTATTCGCTGGATCTGGTCGTCCACCATCTTTATCGATTATGAAAACAAGGAAAGTATTTAAATCCATAAAGAACATGTACTTCTCGGTGCACAGCCTGAATCCATACTCCTGTATACGATCAAGTACCAGAAGAAGATTTTGAAGCGATCATCTGCATTTGCTCCGACGACCATGATGTCATCCAAATATGTGGCAGCATCGTCTACCTCTGTCAGTAGCGCACCATGATTTGCTGAAATATTGCTGGCGCGGACTTGACCCCGAACGGAAGTCGATTGTCTTAGTACAATCCCCGGTTTATATTAATCTTCAGTAATTCTCTTATAGACTCAGCAACTTCCACTTGCAGATACGCATGCGATAAATACAGCTTTGCAAAACAATGACCTCCATTTAGTTTCGAGAACAAACCATCTGGAATCGGCGGAGGGTATTGATGAGATTTTAGTTTCCATTAAGGCCTGTTGAGAAGTCGGCACATATACTGATTTGGCCATTAGGCTTCTTGACTACCACGATTGAAGAGACTCAAGATGAGTCGTTCACTGCACGAATACTCCTGGTTTCCTCCAAACGATCTAGCTCCTTGTCAATAATTGGAACCGCCGCGTAAGATACTGGCAGTTTTGCACTGAAGACCGGAACAACACCGGGTTTTAAGGAAAAGAGGCTTTCATCTTCGTGCACTTACCGATCCCCTCACGAAAAGCGTCCGCATATTTCTCTCGAATGTGTTCGATAGCCACTGCCTTCGGGAACTTTGATTTGTGCAGTCGAGCACTTGCACAGATCTGGTTGATGGGAACATCTAGGAGGTGTAAGCGTTCGATCCAATCTAAATCAAGTAGGTTCGAATTCATGTGACTTGTGATGAAAATAGTTCCCCAGGCGGTTAAATCGGCAAAACGGCAATCGCATTCAATCTGACCGATCAGATCCAACCTAGTGCCTGATGCGCTCGTCGCTTGTTGTCTGTTCGGTTTAATGTCAGGTGCACCAACAGATTATCACAAATTTTCCGAACTAACAATGATGTTGGACGCCGTGTCAATTTGCAAAAGTTCTAATCGCCAGCCGATGCTGAGAGTGCCAAGTTTTCTTCTGTCTTTAAACTCTTCGGAGAAGTTGCCGTTTACCCTTCTTGCAAAGGTTTTGTGACCTTGGCTATGGGCAGTGTATTGTGGCCGGGACAGTAATTTGGACCTGCCGTGGGTCTCCTTGTGCTGACGTCTATGGCACTTCTGTCAAACATTTACTCACAAAATGCCAACCTCGGCATTGCCCGCAAACTGACTGGGGCTTAGTTTGCGGACTTATTCTGTACTCATTTGCTTGGATGTTGCTTCTTGAAACTTGCTGGACAGTAATATCACCAGTGTGCACCTTTGAATCTTCCACCATAGCTGCGTCGTGCTTTAAATTCAAGATCCTCTGGGCTTTAGAAACGACGTTCTGTAAGCTGACATCTGGATCGGGTTCCAACATCACAATTAATCTAGTCGGATTTCGGCACCTTTAGGGACTACAAACTGCACACTAATATCAGACACTGGAACTAATATTAATTAAGGTAATTTAGTTTAAATTTCTGGCGTTCGTGCTTTACTGTCTATGCATGAGCAATAAAACTATCATTGTCTTTATTGCAAAGCTTCAAACAATTGTACCGTTCTTGAAAATCGATGACTTGTCTCCAAACACTTCTGTCAGCCGAGCAATTGTGTCATCAAAGCTGAAACCACTGGTGCCTTTCGGCAGAATGTATTCGAGATATCTATCATGCTCGACCGTTCCCAGTTTTTGCAACAGCAGACAAAATTCTGATGCATCATCAAGACTTGACAGCTCTGTCTTGCAAACATCTTCGTTGCGCCGGAAACAAGCATCCAATATTAGTCCTGAATGAGGATAAAAATGCACTCGATAGCGCCGCTGATCACTGCGTTCGGTGAAGCCTTCCCAGTATTCTTGAGTTGTGTGAACTAAAGAGATAACGTTCAGGTAGGAATCTCAATCATTTGCAGCTGTGTGGCTTCAAATTGCTGCTGTTGTTGTAACAAAATATATTTCAGGTCTTCTGATGAGATTGACATCCTGAATTAGTAAACCTCTGTCGCCAAAATCTGTTGTCGTTTCCGCTGACTGTACGGATAACCTGCTACTACCGCGCAAGCTGACAGGCCGGCTTTCCAGATCAGAAGACAAAGACCTAGATGAAAACTGTGCTGCGCACCCGGCAAGCAGAATAAGCAACTCAAATAAGTGGATCGAAGCAACAATTAGTAAAGGAATGGCGCAGCGCTCACTGGCGGGCTTCAAGTTGGACCATCCTCATTAGCAGCGCTTATGATGAAGCGTCATCATTAGCCAGCTCTCACTGGTTGACCAATAAGCTTCGGTCTGTGTCATGGCCAAATGTACCGGGCTGCTGCAAAGTGGTGCCTACTCCGTAAACACTGCCGGACTCAGGTAACTAGCCATCACATGTCTGCAATGCTATAGCCGGCTATTTGTCAGTAGCAAGCATCTGCCAACATCTGCTAGACCTAAAGCTATTGGTCTACTCTTACAAGCTAGCGATGTAAGCATCTTGGTGAATGCGCGCTAATGATGTGTCCAAAGATGATGAATTGGACATCTGTCTTCTTTCCGTATACGTGTTGCTTGGCTGACTGAAGTTGACCACGACGAAGCTTGCCAAAAGAACGAACTATTACCTACTACATCCTACTAACCAGTAACTACCTTAGTAGTAAAGAGACCACCTCGCTTGGTGGCGGCTGCAAGCAAATTGTGTAACTGAGTCCAACCCAGCCCACTGTATGTTCACATGTGTGACAGTGAAAGACCAGACAAGCTATGTCGCAACTATTGATCCGTCATAATGACCTGCCACTGTTACCGATGACTTAGGGGTTTATGGCCCTAGATACTGAGACTAAGGCCTCTGGTTCTGGTTCTGAAGGATTTGGTGGACAGTGCTTCCAACAAGTATCTGTGGGACAAAACTGGCATCAAGCACCTTTCCGGATGCTTAGTCACTGTCTGGTCTAGTATAACAGGGACCTATTTGGATTCCCGCATGACAGTTTGGTGCTGTGATAAACAATTTTAAAAAGAAGGGAATAGTATGGGTGTTGAATGGCATAGAGAGAAAATCATCATATGTAGGCTCAGTCAGACAAACTACACACACTGAACAACCCTTTCATCCCTTTAGAAATCGTTAGCATTTCGCATTCCATCTGGCTCCTGTAATCTAGTACTCGCACCTCGACAGTTGCCAGTCTGTGGTTCAGACTGTGGATGCACACGACCATCCTGACTAAGTCACTGAATGAGAGCAGCCCTATATCACATCCAGTGATTTAGTCACGACGGTCGTTACTTTACCCAGCCTCAACGACAGACTGACAACAGTCCGGTTGCGGCCAGATGGAAGACACACTGCACACGATTTCTAAAATGATGAAACGGTCGTTCACTGTGTTTCTGGGCACATGTGGTTGGCTGATTGGATCTACATATGATGAAATTTTACTATGTTTAAGTACCCTGTTGATTGCAGTTGCAGATAAACGAGGTTACCGAAGCATTCTATGCATAGTTGACTCAACTGAACCCATAGCGTTAAGAAGTCATTTGCGTGAGCCCGTTGGAACCGTGCTTATCTGATTTGATCCGTAGTGCGAACATGGGACGATTAAACAATCGCACGTGATAGGTGAATAGCTAAAAGGAACAGTTGGCGGGATGCGTATCCGCTAAAATGTGTGTCAAATATAGCGGGTGTATGTGGATCCATTACACGAACTACGTGTGCAAAACGCTTGTTTATGTATGTCGTAGCGATCAGATATAAATCGAATCACACATAAGAAGCGGAGTAGTGTGCACACAATTCGTTTTCTTTAATTCGGGTTAGGAAGAAGGGAAAAGAAAGCGGAAGCTGCTGGCATGATCCCTGTTCGCTATGCTTGAAGACAGCTGTTACCTTTGCAATCTAGCCATCTATACATTGTGACCGATATGAAATTATGGCATGTCAGGCAAATGTTGAAGCCGGACTTCAATAAGTAAAGAGACGAGTGTTTCTAATGAGTAGTGAGGATTTTGGTATAATACAGTTAATTCATCATGGTCACTCACAATCAGCAGTCTTAGGCTAGTCTTGGAGAGCACCAGACGCCGGGGGTTTCGACCGCCTGGGTTTGTCGTTAGTGCGCCTTCCAGCGGACCATTGGCGGGTTCCGCTCTCAAAACTTCTGGATGCCAGCAGTTAGTGCCACTTCGTCATGTGTGACAGCCGCGGACCTCCATGATTGAGAGTTGACTGAGATGAATTATACTAAAATTCTCACTACTCATCAGCAATACAAAAAGCTTTCCGCAATGCTTTCAAGTCCTTGGGTCGTGTCGAGGAGCTGTACGGAAATCCTAGCTCGTGAAGCTAGCCACTGTCCTCTGCATAATTCGTAACTGGCATGGCAGTGGTAGATGAGCCGGGCTGTACCATAATCAACTCTTAATCAGGCAGATCCTCGGCTGTCACCCCTGCCGAAATGGCACTAGCTGTTGGCATACAGAAATCAAGGGGGCAGAAGCTGGCTGGGATCCGCTAATAGGAGCAAAACTGACGAAACCCAGAATGTCAAAACGTCGGCGACTGGTGTTTTTCCAGCCTAGGGTAAGCTTGCCGATTGAGAGTGACCATTATGAATTGGGTGAAATGCGTGTTTACTTTCACCTAGTGTTTTAGACCATTATAGGATTGGTCACACTTTAACTATAGAAATTACATGATCTTAGGAAAATGGAGTAACTCATCCTTCGACCTGAATTCTCGAGAGGTACTAGATCATGATTTTACTTGCACTGCCAGGCCTGGACGGTACATTCCACATGTGGCAACATGTACACGCTGAGAATTTACACCATGAGAGCGGGATCAACTTGTCATCCAAGGGGAGATTATGCAGCTATCTTCATACCGCATGATCACTCCTAGGTCATTTTCGTGAGAGGTACGATACAATCGCTGCTGTCCAAGACAATGATGATAATTTCTGTCCTTGTGTCTGCTCAGCACTTGACACTTGACAGTACTAACTCGGAGTATGTCCTAAATTGATCAATTCCCAAACGTTTGACATGGGCCTGCCGTAGAACGGGACAGCCAGTTGCTCTAATCTCCAGCCATACTTTGAAATTAACAGCGAAGATTATCGGAATTGTGAGGAATACCCTCACGAGGTCGTCTGTGAAAGAAAGAATACCTACTAAGTGTCCAACTATGCTCATGCCACATTTCATGCGCTATCTAAGCCTGGAGCGCTGGATCATTAATTTCTATTTTCGGGTGTGCTTTTACCGAACTCCCATGGAATGGAAGAAGTCCATCCGATTTTAATCTACCTGCAGCTCGTTTGAATGACGCAATCCATTTTGCGCCGTTTCGAATTCAAATTGTACTCTACGCTGGCTGCAGAGCTACCGGTTCTGATAAGCTAACTTAGCTAGCTGGATAACTTTCATAATGAAATCTTACTTACGCCTCCTTTTATGCTAACCTAGTGAATGTCAGTTACTGCACGAGAAGCGAATGCAGGGTTCATGAGGCGCCTACTACGGTAAAGGTTCGTAAGCAACAAAGCGCCCTGACTGCACATGACCTTCCTTGGTTTACTGAAGTCTTCAGTCGATCGCGTGGTTCCCTAATTATGGGCGCTCTTCCACTGTTCGGAATCCACATTAACCTGCACTAATATGTTGTAAACTAATATCAGTACATGATCCAAATTTAGTCATGCCCCCGCTCCAGTCTAACTGTAGTTATTGAGTAAGGTGTGCAGCCAACCGTCGCGCAGTGTCACGCACAAAGAAGCACCACCAGTTGGTGATAAAGCTAAGTTTGTATCAAAACAGTTCGACTCTTTGAAGCTTACTCAGAATACGCCATTCCCAACTTCTAAGTTTGTTTTTGGGTTAGTAAGAAGGTGCATCATTTATTGTGAGGTAGCAACTAACCGCTGCTTATTCTAAGCTCTGTTGGCTTTTTATCGTTCATCGATTTCAGTATATGTGTGACGTGCTTTGTGCACAGGCTCATGGGATATTTAATCTACAACCTAATCGGTTTTTAAATAACCCTTACTATTGTAGAATTTGTTGATCATCTACGCTAATACAAAGTATAAATCACTGTGGGAAAATCCAAGCATTATGTTATATGGTGACAGTGTATTACACTCCATTTAGAAACGCACGAATACCTAGTACAGCGAGATCATTGTCCCCACTGCGAATCCCTTCATTGTGTGTCCTAACTGTCCAAGTTGTCATCCATATATTCTGTTCGCAAACATTATGCCTGGAGGTCTTTTGATAAACCGTTTCAATGCATTATTCAATTGCGCAACAAACACATAAATAATTAAGCGTGTATGTTTCCAGGCGCGTGAAATACGTTTCCTTTTGTTTACTCGATTGTATCTAGAGCTTTTTCGATCTGACACCACAAGTCGTATTCTCGGTGAGCTTGTACCACGTATGACAGTAGTGTTGGCAAAGCTTTTGCTTACAACCCACTAATCTCTATCCTTCAGACTTGTGGTCCTTTCCATTACTCCGCTCCTCGCATTACAATGCTGGGCACTGAGGCACCGCTGATTGTACAGGTGCCCTTGGAAGCAACCTTTGATAGCCATTTGGACCGGATTGCTGGTTGTCGGTACGGAACTGGGAAAAATATGGTGATACTTACGGTGCATGACGGGTCATATCACAATATAGTCCGCAATCAGTGCGTTTTCCTGATTCCAAACTTACTTTTAAATAGCTACCAGGAACACGCTTTGCTCAGGTACTTCCGAGTAATTATTTCATTTACATCATAGTTGCAAAGACATGTGCTGTTGCTGAAAGTGGATAACATGCAGGACCGTCGTTAACTTGTGAATTGTTTACAGTTGCTGAACAAAACCGCAGGGCGGTTTTCAGCTAAATTACCTATTTATGTTCGTGGTATTCCCTCTCCATTGAGTGGTAAGGTGTGTTGATTCTGCTCTGTCGTCAACAACCAAAACGAAGGTGCCTTTGGTGTTTTTGCTGTTTTACTTACTGCAACTATAACTTGTTTCGGTTAGAGTACTACTTATACCGCTTGAAACAAAGATAGCACATCTACACGAAATGTTGTTCTCCCTTGTCCTTCCTCTGTGCAGCGAGCTTCCAACTATCTCATACTCAGTTTGGCGATTGCGGATCTTATGGTTGCCACACTGGTGATGCCCATCAGTGCCTTGAACGAGGTATCGGATCAGTGGTGGTTGGGTAAGTTGCCAACATATTTTCGCATAGAAGCTTAAAAAGTCAGTGAGTTCCGGCCGTAATAGTACCATAGACTATTAGCATTTGCTGTTCGTCTAATTTTAAACCTTGGTTATTTGTAACGGTATGAGTGTGATTGATCGGTCTGATCATCATCCACATCTACCTGCTAGTTTGATGCTTACAGCTTTTGGAACGTTAGTGCCTCTTCGGTTAAATGCTTTTCTTCGCCACACATAGGAACATGCACGCAAGTATACAGATACAGAGGTTGAACCAAAACGGAGTCAAACAATAGCGTCTTAGTGATAGTAGAAGCATACCCTTAAAAGCTTACCACATTTGGACATTGGCCAAGAAAATGTTTCTTTCGCTACAGCAATCATGCGCTACCGAAGAACTGTGGTTGTTCACGTCGGTATGGGCTTCAGTTTGAGTAGGGCACCGATGACGAGTTAGTGCATGACATGCCATCAACGCAAATTTGTCAGTATCTGTGGAGACAGCTACGTTGGGCGCTCTGACCGAATACATTCAAAAGTGATCACGCATCAGCATGGGCTCTGTGACGACGGAATCGGTCGAATCGGGAAACCGAGCAAACTCTGCAGTCATAGAGCACTTGCTGATCACCTGCCACTGAGTCAATCCTGATGAATTGTTCACAGGCTTAAGATATGGTCAGAGGCCCGCGTTCGTAGGCTATTCAAGGCCATCTTTAACGATGGCGAAGGCCAACCGCTGTGCATTCAAATACAGCTCACCGTGGCTCTAAACACATCTTCGTAGGGCACGCGTTTGACTATATAACCTCTCATATGCCACTGATTTGTTCATTTTTCACGGTTACGTTTTCTTGATTGGTAAGAACGCAAGAATGAGAATGGCGTCTGCTGAATTACCCCTTGGTAAAGGCGAAGGGCATTTCTCGTTGCAAAACATGACATCTTAGCAATTCATGCGAAGTAATATGGTGAGAACAACATATAACAAATAAATACAGTACGTATCAGTACATTCACAAAGTTCATTTAATGAGCGAAAAGGGAAGTTCGCCTCCGTAATTTAGGACAAGGAACGTGGGTGTAGCGTCTGTATAATTTAACTGGTTTCTCGATGAGCATAGGCTAGTTCACTTAAGGTAAGGAGACAAGGATGTCGTCAAGTCATTATCTATGGATATCTATATTTTAGAAACTTCCTTGTTTAGAGGACTGTTTCACAGATTAAAAAATCATAGGAAAAGTTCCGTTGATGCCCCAAGTGCCAACATTGCTTGGATAAATCCAACTGGTGTCACCCCAGAACCGTATTGTGCATGCATGTCCGGATGCCGCGGAAAATATGACTGGGCTTTCAAGAGATGTGCCTCAGTCAGTAGGTAGTAGTGGTGTGTGGATGGATAAACCCACGGATGGCTCTCAGTAGGCGCAGTCTTATTTGTTTGCAAGCCCAATGGCGAATGATGCCAATAACATAGAACATTACACTATTCTCTGGATTGTGTGTCGGTGTTAGTTGGCATGGGAGATGGCACAAGCCCAGAATATTCTCAAAGGTCCTGCGCCATGGGACTTCCAGTCAGATGGGCGACTGAGCTGCCAAACTAGTTGGTTTATTACACATGTGTTTTCAGCTACACTTTGAAGCCATTTAAGGAAACTAGAAAAGCAAAATTGCCCGAATGCATCTGCGAGAGGTTGATTTGCCGGCTTCCGGTTTTTTCACTTTTACGAAACATTTCGAGCTGTCAAGCTTATCCGGAAGCTATGTCTATAAGTCATGCTTCTAGGAGTCCAGCTGCAAAGGGTATAAAGTGTGATCGTGATTTATGTGAACCAACCTCCATTTATCCGTCATAAATTCATGCAGCCAATTCTTCAAACATTATTAGACACTGTGCAACTCATGCTGGATTAGGCTGTTATCTTCTGGATTAATACTTGCCTGCCAAAACTTAATATCATATCAAATAACAAAATGGCTTAAACCAGTGCGCTAGAGAGTTTGTCCCTGAAAACCAGGAACAGTAAAGTATTCAGCAATAAAACTGGCGAATGATCGCAGTTCAAAGGAGGTTAGTGCGGTTGACGGGTCGTGACTCGTACTATTCGACTTTCACACAACCCATGCTTTTATACTGACAGTTCACTCTGTCAACACAGAAACGAGCTTGATGACCGTAGACTGAGGGTATACCACAGGGAATTGACAGCTAGACGATCTTGGCGACAATCGGCTGTGTGCAGCAGACAAGGTATAATCAACTAAGAGTAGTGTAGTTGACGGCTCCAACTGGTGATGATATCACCCACTTGCTAGTCAATGCACCACTGTAGGAATTCATGTTAACTGCGCTTATATTCGGTGATTTTGTTGCGTTTGTAGCGTTTTTGCGTAACTTGTGGACATTTTTTTCCTTATCGCGGATTCATTGCTAACCAACTTACTTCATATGCTAATTTAGCAAAGTTATGCCACCGTATCTGTTTGCATTATTTTATTTATTTTGTTTCATTTTGTCGTTTCAAGTGATTGGCTGTTGCTTGATATCCCCGGTGTGGCTGCGCTTGATGTGCATGTTGACAAGGTGCCTACCTGTCTACTACCCACTACCTCGTTCATACTGGCTCCAGGAGACAGTTGGTCGTTGCTGGAGGGGACGGAGTGCACGGTCCTTATGGCCGTGCTAGGCCCGAACAGTAGTTCCATGCACTCAGTGTAGAGCGGACTACGGTCCAGCCACTGCCGTATGTGCGCTTGATTCCCCAAATGCAGTGTGCTTGTGTTTGCCTGTGAAGGAGTGTGGGCCGGTTCCTTTGATGAAACGTAGCTCCCATCCACATGCCTCCCGGTCTTATTCCTTCGGGTTTACACTGGATATGGGGTGTGTGGTTGGAGCTCTGTGTGATGTAGCGCAAGCCATCCATGGTCCCTCTGTAGGCGCAGGCGTCCTGTGGCTTGCCACAGTCACAGGAAAATCCGAAACCGGATGCCGCCAACCATGGTACTAACTTGGCCTACAAGTGTGAGACGTATAGACTAGTGCCAAATAACTGACTTACAGCTACCGGTCTACCATTAAGGCTGCTCAGAATGCAGATTCAAAGTGTTTGGGCATTCCTTAAGGTGTTACAAGGCAACTGGATTGATAAAGATGCACATGAAGACAAACATCTTCAGAACAATGAACAATGAACAATGAATTTATACGGGTTAAGAAGCGTTGCTTTACAAGTCCCGTTGGATAGTTGGTGGAGATATCAACATAACAATTATGATGAAAAGGATAGTAAAATAGTTAATACTTTAAATACGAAAATAAGGACTTATCGTTTGCTTCGCTGCAGTCCTGCGATCCACTTAGATTCACAACACCCACAGTTAACAACAAATAATTCCAGGGTAAACTCCAGGTGTAGGGTGGAGACATAGTGTTAAGTAACAAAGTGTTAGTGGATGAGTGCATCGTCTAACCGTCTTTTAAATATTGTTAGTGTCGGTGCTGAGACGACCGATTCTGGGAGAGCATTCCACGGGTGACATACATGGATGGAAAAGAAATTTCTGCGGCACTCCAAACGACTGTATTGTTCCGTGAGTTTTAATGAGTGGCCCCTCAGATTTGTATTGCTGCTGAGTTGCAGTAAAGGGCGGCACACATGATGTGGGTCTCGCAGAATCAAGTGTGTCATAATCAGGTCGCCTCATAGCCTGCGATAGCTTCCACTGAACAATCCTAGTCGTCGCAGCCTCTCCTGGTAGGCCTGATTGCGCATTCCAATTACGTTCTTAGATGCCCGGCGTTGTGGCTGCTCCAGTGCATTAAGATCGTGTTTCAGCCATGGATGCCAGGCTTGAATTGCATATTCGACATGGGGGCGAACATACGCACTGAGCATTTGTCGAAATATGGAGCTGTCTATTTGTCCAAACGCCCGCCTCAATAGCCCAACGTGTTGGTTCCCGGTCTTCGAGGCGTTTTCGGATTGCCTGGAGCAACCCAAGTCAACTTGAACCAGGACACCCAAGTCACGTTCGAGAGTTGATTGTTGTAGTATATTCGTTCAGAGCCGGTATGAGTAGCTGCTTTGATGTCGGATGGAAAGCACCTTGCATTTACTGACGTTGAAATGCAATAAGTTTTGGATCGACCATTGATACACTGTATCTAAGTCACTTTGGAGCACATGTTGGTCGGCGTTCGCCTGGATCCTGCGCCAGATCTTGATATCGTCGGCAAACATTAGGAAGTTTGAAGCGATTCCCTGTGCAAGGTCATTAATAAACACCAAAAACAAACGTGGACCTAGAACCGAGCCTTGCGGCACACCACACTCCACTTGTATGGGGTCCGATAAAGAGCTCCGAACTCTGACCACTAATTGCCTTTGAAATAGAAAGTTGGCGATCCAGCTTAAATGAGGGTCTCCGATCCCGTAATGCTGCAGCTTGGATAGTAGTATCCGATGGTCTAGACGATCGAAAGCTTTGGAAAAGTCCAGGTAGATCACATCAACACCTTCTCCATCGTCAGCTGCCTCGGTCCAACTACTGCGTGCAATTAGTAAATTAGTTGTACATGACCGCTGTCGACGGAAACCGTGCTGTTCAGGAGTGATGAGGTTGCAGTTTTCCAGATAGCACACCAGCGCATCGGCAACTATGGATTCCATGACCTTGGAGAGCATAGGAAGAAGGGTTACTGGGCGGTAGTTGTAGGGATCGGTTCTGCTTCCACCTTTGTGAATCGGGGTTATTATTCCAAGCTTCCACATGGCGGGAACTTGGTTCTGGTCTAAGCAGTGCTGAAAAAACTGAGCTAAATATCCTGCCAGTTGGTTTGCTGCTGCTCCCAATGCCTCAGGACGAATGACGTCGACACCCGGCGAGCTGTGTTTGCGTAGAGAAGTCAGCTTTTGCAATACAGCCTCTGCGGTAAAATTGATGTGGGTTAGTCCAGGTGAGCAGAATACAAAGCTTGGTAGATCGCTTGGTGGCAAGATCCTTTGAAACGTGGGGGCGTATTGCATCTGCAGCGCGTTTGCAGCTTCCATAGTGTTAGGCCGTACGAACCGACAGTCCTGTGACACTAGCACACGTTCAGCTTCTCAGTACTGCGTGGTATACAAATATCAAAGGCGAGAAAGACCGTTGGATACTTTCGTCGTTCCTTCTCAATCTGTGAGTATCGGCTCCGGTCGTACAAGGTATAAGTATTGCCAAGCATTTTATATTGCGCAGTTGTGTTTGCAAGCATGTGAATAACAATAATAGGTATATTTCTCATGTAGTGATAAACTGTGTCCATATTTGGCACATATCATAGTTTACAGTATGTCATGATTATGCATGAATGGTGAACAGTTGTGTGATTTTCCTTGTTTTTGCTGCTTCAAGGTTTTGTATTTACTCACAGGTGTGTTTTAACGCAAGTTGCACTAGTTGGGTTAATGGATGGGAACAGCACTAGGGGTGTATCCCGTTGCGTGAAATTGTTTTGGTATAAATCAGCAGATGTTTTCTGGCCGTTCTTGGTACAAATTTCCAGTGATCTCTCCCATGAGAACAGGGTCATAATCGTGTTCAAGTCTACCTAATCGGTGAGCTTAACGTGGAAGGTTTTTGCGCTCTTACACAATTTGATTGTGACTGGGAGCTTATTCCATAGAACAGCATATCTTATAAGGAAAAAGTTAGACCGCAGATTTACCCTGCACCTGGGTACACTCAGGGTAAACTCCTTATTGCGTAGCTCCCTTGTCGAACTATGTTGTAGTTCTCTGGAGGGCAAATAGCAGTGGGCGTTTTGATGAATCATGTTATATAGAAGCATCAGGTTATGTGTCAATCTTCCTAGCCAAAGCGGATCGAGCTGGAATTGTTGGCAGCGATCCCGCCAGTTCTTAATGGAGGTTTTGCCTAGCAAACTTTTGGTACATGACCTTTGAATAGTTTCCAGACATACTGTAGTGAGGCGGAAGGCAGCGATTGCCCAAAGGACGGTTAGATCATTAAAACGGAGGCGACTGAAAGCCCTGGGAGTGTACAGCGAAATATGTCGCTCTCTACGAGATGACCTCATCCTGCAGTGCAAGATTTAGAAAATCTTCGGTCACGCTTGCCTCCACTTCCTGATGCTTAGCTGCAACACAGAATCGAGGGGTCATAACTTGCAACTTGCCACTCAATACATTCGGCTGGAGTGCCGCCAGGAGTATTATTCCCTTCGAGTTTGTCTACCGTGGAACGCTCTTTCGACTTTTGTCAATTCGGCGCCGAGGCTACTCATCCTTAAAAAATACGACGACGATATCTTACACCATTCACATTACTTGATCTGATTTCTGTTTATTTAGTGACGTTAAGACGCAGACAAACCTTGTGTTCACCAAACCGACGAAATCGGGTTAGACGGATATACCTATGTAATAAGGTGGAGAATATTGTAAGTCCACAGATATGTTTTTCACTTTTGCGTAGCCTAATTGAACCAACGTTATTCTCCTAAACTATCCCACGGGATTTGTTATGCCTTGACCTTTATATCCGATTTACACCGTCGTTTCATTGTTTCATGGTATATGTACCGATGAGACAAGAGCCAAAGTAATACAGCGCAGAACAACTATAACCGGCAAGCGACGAAAGTCAGACCTACAGAAGCCTTTGTATAATTATGAAGAATCCCTTCCTCAACACTTATCCCAAGCATATTCAATTGCTCCCATCACTAAAACCAGTGATTAAATGCTACTTACTTGGGCTTACCATGTAGTTCACTAAGGACATGACACATCTAAGTACTGGTATACATGTAAACTCTGGCAGTCGGAGTGATTTCCCTCCAAACCTACGTTGAATGACATTACCTGTGCAACACTACTGTGAACCTGTTGATTGGTCCTTATGCAGGAACAGACTCACGCACTATCCAGTAATATAGGATTTATTTATTTGTTTATCTACAGAGAATAATGTAAACCGATGCAATATCTGACTTCTGCCACAAGTGTTGCTCACGTAATCCGGTAATGCATACACTGCTCGTGCTTTAAAGCCAAGAGCTTACACATACATTACATTACCTTATACACGTCAGCTAGAGGTGGGAAACACCTCAGCTAATGTGCCGCAATACATAAATGAAAAGAAAAATAAATACAACAGTTGCATGCGAGCTGAGCTACCAGCAACGGATGGGCATCGTTCCGGTAAGCCACCAGCCGGCTAGTAGGCAAAAAGAAACTTATTGCGTTAGGCCACAAAATGAGATCGTACGTGGAGGGGGGCTAAAAGGGAAGGGGAGGGACAAAGAAACTCACAGCAGGAACGCCACTGAGGTCGGCTCCTTGCGATGTCAGCAAGTGTATCCAGCCAAACCTGTTCACCGTCTTTTGGACCTCAACCAGGAAGCCGTGACGCTCCAACCGAGGCTAGCTCCGAAGTGAGGGCGTTCATTCTTCTGGACCAAGTCATCGCTTGGCCACCCCACCTCTTCTTCCATCCACAATCCCGTTGAGCAAACAACGCCGGTCGTGGAAGTCGATGGGCTGGCGTGCGCAAAACGTGATCCAGCCATCGGAGCCTGGTGCGTGAAATGACGGTGCTGAGCGGTTCAGTCCCTTTTCTGTGCCATAAACAAGACGCCGAACACGCTCGTTACTCACGCGGTGTTCCCACCAGATGTGAGCCAAACTGCGAACGCACCGATATTTGAACTTAACTAGTATCTTCATGTCCGCCGATGTTAGGGGCCAGGTTTCGCAACCGTACAGTAAGGTCGAACGTACCGTCGCATTGTACAGTCCACCCTTCAGGATGAATGTCGCACCACCGCCATAGGTGGCGAAGTTTAGCAAATGCACATCGAGCTTTTGCTATACTGTTCGTGATCTTATCTTCAATCCCACGAGCGCTGATACAACTTCCCAGGTAGTTGAATTTCCGAACGACTTCTAGCTGATCCCCACCAAGGGTCAGCGCAGGAGGCGATCCGTGCCAATCTTGGAGGAAAGCTTTGCATTTCGATGGTGCAAAGGAAAGCCCGAAGCGGCTGGTAGCCACTGATAATCTGCCCAGCACGGCTTGGCAAGCTTGGGAGCTGTCACAGATGAGTGCAATGTCGTCTGAATACTCCAATTCAAGAAGTCGTTCTCCTGGGAGTAGCTCCACACCTTCCAAGTCATGTCCTGTGAATGCAATCTCCATGATTTCGTCAACAGCGAAGTTGAAGAGGAAAGGTGACTACTGGCATCCTTGTCTCACCTCCCTGGAGATACGGAAGGGTTGTGACAGCTTGCCGTAAGCTCTCACTCTGCCCGTGCTACGCGCGCATAATGCTCGGATAATTTTTACATATTTCTCGGGCGCACCTTTCCTGAGTAGACAATTCCAAAGGGCACATCGGTCAACCAAATGGAAGGCATCTTTGGTGTCGAAGAACAGGACTACGGTGGGCCGCCAATATATGTGACGGTGCTCCAGCAAATAACGCAAGGTGAAGATGTGGTCGATGCAGTCACGACCCGGACGAAAGCAGGCTTGCTCCTCACGAATCTGGCTTTCACGAGCGCTAGTCAGTTTGTGAAGAATTATGGAGGCGAGTAATTTGGACACGATGGAGATCAGACTGATTCCTCTATGGTTGCCGCATTATGGACGCGAGCCTCCTTTGAAGATGGGAACAATAACGGAGCGGCTCCAGTCGATTGGGACAGTCTCCTGCTCCCACAGTTTTGCTGGTAATTCATGTAAAGCATCAAAATAGCAGAGCCGCTGAATTTGAAGAGGTCTGGAGGAAGATCATCTGGTCCCGCGGATTTGTTCAACTTCAACAGTCCGATCACACGTTCCACTTCTGAGCGAGAGGGTGGATCCAAAGCGACAGTCCACGGAGCAGGGCGATCACTGGCCGGCGAAGAATCGAACAATTCTAGCCGATTAAATTGCTTCTCAAAATGCTCAGCCCAACGCTCCAAACGTTTTGACAAATTATGAAGAGGCTGTCCACTCTCCTCACGTATAGTTTCACTAACACCAGGTCCCCTACTGCCCGTTTCCCGTATCAGACGGAATAACTTGCCATGGTTGCCAAGGGAAGCGGCCACTTCCATCCCCGACGCACAATGAGACCACCAAGATTCGCGGTCTCTCTTCAGGCTAGCACGGAGTCTTGCCAGGAATTCTTTGCGAGTTTCATTGTGTTCGCTTCCAGCCGGGATATGCCGGCGAGCATTGATATGTTCAAGAGACCGAGAATACACCCAATATCCATGTTGGCTATTAGACATACCACATGAGGATTTGCCAGCTGCTAGTAAGGTCTGGTGAACATGTGACCAGTGACCATCAATTGTCTCCGGTGAGCGCTTACTCAACTCGCATGTCAGCGTACTTCGATACGCATTCAGAACAGTTGGCTTTGTCAGTTGGCTGGTGTCAATAAGCTCACAACGTGGTCGTGGGCGTCCGCCAAAGCGCATCCGCATGTCAGCACATACAAGTGCATGATCGGTGTCCACACATGTGCTCCAAATCAGGCGCCAGTTCTGGATGCAGCCTCTCCATCGGTAACTTATCAAAATGTGATCGATCTGCGTCCAAGGCTGGTTCGATGCTGGTGGGCGCCAAGTCACCCTCCGGCGGGTGCTGTGTCGGAAGTTAGTGCTCGCAAGAAATAAGCGGGCACCTTCACACAAATGAAGTAACCGCTCACCGTTATCATTACGGGAGCCTACACCGTGCTGACCGCCCAGATGCATTTCATCAGTGGACGACTTTCCAACTTGTTCGTTCAGATCCTCCGTCAGCACAGAAGTGTCCGCGTTTCTTCTGTGGCGAAGGAGCTGGGTCAATTGGCGGTGGAAGTCGTTTTTTACTGAATCATCGCAACAGTTTGTGGGCGCGTAGGCAGCCGTAATGAATAGACACCTATTAGTCCCGCGCGACTTCGAAGCTTTGAACGAGCCAGCCAATCGGACTGCACACATCCGGCTACAGATTGGAATCCAGTCAACCAGAGTAGTTTCAGTCCGGGGACTCAGGGCAATGCAAACATCGGCTTGGCCGGTGCTCGAAGCTGTGTCGTCGCCGGATAGACGCAATGAGAAAACACTACTTGCGTCAACTGAAGGGGACAGCAGAGTGAGAACAGAGCTCGAGTCTTGTAGGCAGGTCTCCGATAAGCAGCAGATATCGATCGAGAGGGTCTCCAATGTTCGGGCAAGTGTTGCTTGTTGACCGGTCTGTAGTAATGTGCGCACATTGAGGCATGCCAATCTGAAGGATGATCGAGGGCTCCAAATGCAAGCCGATGAACTGGCATGGACTGCTTACTTGGACATGGGCTTGTCGACAGGTGAGGAGTGACGCTGAGCGTTAGCATGTGAGTTGAAATTAGAAGATAAATGCTTAGCAAAGCAAGTTGGGGGACGGCAAAGAATCGATGGGTTGAAAAAATGGGGGATAAAAGTGAGGTTGGAAAGGGACGGTAAGAGTGAAAAAGCGTAAGAGGGGGAATAAGAAGATGGGTAGGCTTGAGCAGTGGCATCCAAACCCCTATCCACCCTGCTCGATGCAGCAGATAGGGCACCATTGATTATCCTCTGCGGTAGCCACAGCATCAAGAAATTGTTTGAGGACAGATTCATTGTATTGCTTGGGCAGGATACTGTCAGGTTGCCCAGGTCTAGACAGGAGAACGATTAGGGTTCTCAACCAAAGCCTTTGTTTCAAAAACCTGACCGCAAGACAGCGGGTTTGGCGTTGGGCTACAAGGAGTCCGTTTTAAGGAGTAAGGTGCCAACCACATTCTAATCCCCGACCCGGAGGACCAGGGGGCTGTGTTTGTCTGGCCTCTAACCATTGACCAATCTGGTATGAGTGACTCTGAAGGTGCAAAGCACCATCAAGCGTAGCTCAATGGGTCGCTGAGGCACACAAACCATCGCACCACGGTAAGATCCAGCCTCATTGAATAGCCTCACAATGAAAAGATTAATCACTGAAATCACAAGACCGCATTGACACCAAGGTTTAAAAGTGGTGTGAAGTTTTCCCTGATCGGGATTTTGAGGTTTCTTGCTCCACCAGTGCAATGAGAACATATAAACTAGACAGTTTTCATGGCAATTTTGTAGCCACTTCTGGTTGAGCAATCATGTCAATGCAGTTGTGTGACCTGTAAGAGAAACGAACCAGCTATCGCTTCTTTACAGTTTCCAACGCCAGTCTTACAAGTACGATGAAGATCACTGTTCAACAGAGCAGCTCTTAATACCCGAAATAAAGGCGAACACATCGACTAGTCCACGAACTGTCACTGGATGGAGAAAACTGATCTCTACCAAGGGTATTTGTACTGACTCAGCAAGTCAAAGTTACAGCGCAATGAATTCGTCAAACAAGTGACGAATTTTTCCCAACGAGGGTACACGTTGAACGTTATTTCGTTGTAGTGTGGACGCTGTAAGACTACACTTTTGAGGGGAACACTTAATTCGTCGGGACAGATTACCCTCAGCACAGCGCGGTGCAGCTTTGAAAGGGCACTTCTTGGGCGTATAATATTTTATTCATGACTTGGACTTTAACGTACCAAATACAAATTCCGTCGTGCACTGAGGCAAATGCAAGGAAAACAGCTGACAAACTGCACCCTCACGTCAGCCGTTTTACGGTAGCAGTGGGGTGCTAAGAGGAGGTTTTGGATGTACTTATGCTGATAACAACACGCTCTATTTCGACATTGTTTTCGGAAAGAACTAGCAAAACCCCGTGCTGTGCTACTAACTTCGACAGCATTTTCTGCATGACAGCAATTAGGAAACCTTGTTTTTCGAGCGCTGACGATACAACTTCAAGTTCAAGGGGACCAGTACGATAGTTTTATCCTGTGCGTGTCCCTTCATCAGAGAGTCCTTGAACCAGGAGTTGACGAAGTGCTTGGAATTGGATGGACCTGCCAAACACCGCGTCACACACTGACCAACAAGTTACATTTAAGGTATCACGTACTAACAGTCCATACTGGGCCGGTTAAGTGAGGAACGAGAGAGGAATCAGTTAATTCATAAGACAAGAAGAGAGACAATACCAACAAATCACAACTTCAAGATATTGAAATGTCCATAAAAGTAAAACTGAAAGTTGTATGTGAGTTAGTGACGTGAAATGGTATATTTTGTATTGCCATCCAAGATGACTAACAAAACGCTAACCGTAGATTCTTCAACCTCATGTACCAGAAGCCTACTCCAGCGCTTGACCACTGGGTGAGACGAACGGTTTTTCGTCTAAATCCGATAAGACAGCGTTTCTACAGTTATGATGTGTGACCGCGGAGAGCTGCATACACTTGGAATATGAAAAATCCCTGAGCTCATGAGAATGTTCTCTCAGTTGATAGATTTGCCTTATCTTCTAGCTCCATAGCTGAGAATTCGTCTAAGTCCTTGAGTGAGCGACAATCCATTCTCCATAATATGCGATACCAGAACTGTCCAGAACTGATTGTCCTATATGCTGAGAACCTCCGAGTTCATCCCTTAATGCTTTGCTCAAAATTCCTTAAGTGTTTATAACGCTAGTTATTTGAACTGTTCTTAGCGAAATCCGTTAACATATAAGTCGTTGGGGTCTTCCGAATACGGAATTGGGATCTCATCTGCGATTTACTACTCATAGTGATGATTCCAGCGCGAGTCATTTGGTTTCCAGCTGCTACATTTTCCAGGCTGAAGATTGTGTCACAGAACCCATTACACTTTCATGGGGCTAACGACATTCATAAGAACAAAGAGAGTGTGCCTGTAACTCACCGACCGTCGCAAGCCAAAACCGCCATCCACGTAACAAAGAGTTCATTGGAGTGTACAGGTGATTCTTCAACCGGGACCCCGGCAATCTACGCGCCGCGTTCAATCTTTCCACTGGTATTGTCCACTCTGATCCATAGGCATTCGGATGAGATTAATTTACTAAAGACGGCGGTGTCTATCTCGCACCAAGACGTATTGGTACGCCCTCAAGTTTGGAACTATTGGTGGACTGAAATGTAAGCAGTTGCTTACAGCCCTATGAACGCAACAAGTCAGCGAGTTGTGGTAACCCTCGTGAATAATCGTGAAGGATTCTTGGCCGGAAGAGAAACGTGCATTGCATTCGCATGTTGCAGTACAGGTGACATTCCAACTTGTGCGTGTTCCTTTTTTATCCTACCTTGTATTTTCAATCGTGTAATTAGCCGTTTTATCAAATCTTCATTTTCGCTGTAAGCAGATTTGATTGGTCCGCTGTCCGGTAATTCTGCGGAGCCAGTGTATTTTCCCTCCATAGGAGATCCTTGCTGTTCCATCTGCTTGGCGCTGGACTACTCGCCTCTCTTTCATAGCCAGCTCCATCGTGTTGTACACGGATTGCTCATTCGTTACGTTGGGAAACCGTGATGTTTTCATTCGTGTAGATTGCATCTCACATCAGTTCCGACTTTGTCTTGTCAAGCTTCCAGCGTCCATCGATTTACTGTACTTCCCAAGTGTTTAACCGTTAAAACGCCTCATTGTTGCCGATCGTGTTATCACTTGCTGCTTTGTGCACAATACATGAAAAGCTTTCTAACAATCCCCTCTCCGTATTCCATGTGTGCATTTCCCAGCAAGTGACTAGTCTAATCGTTATATTGCAGCAGATTCCACTGCTTCACTCATGAAATTGGAAACATGGTAAAGTTTGAAGGTGTTTTACGAATTCCTCAATTAAGAACATTTAGATAATTTTGCTGGAGTGGTTGATATTTCAGCCGCGCTGTAGCTGATCTCTTGCTCGTCAAATAAGCTTCTTGTAAGCGAAGGACCAATTGAAACAAATGCTTTGGTATACTGGGACTGAAAATGCAATGAAACAATATCATCAGCAAAGAGAACTTCGATGTGGTTGACTTTCACTTGCGAAGTTCAACATCTGTGCCTTCTTCATCCAGCTAGATGGACTTGGGAGTTTCCGGTGGGCTCCTTCGATACGAAGTCGCTTTGCTGCGGAGTTACAATTGTCGCAACGATGTCTAATCCCTTTTGGATTCTCTTTTACTCGCTACTCAGTTGAGCTACAATGCGTGGTGATATTATAAACTGCTAGGAGTGTCTCTATTTGGCATTTAGT
This sequence comes from Dicrocoelium dendriticum, assembly GCA_944474145.2. Taxonomy (NCBI): domain Eukaryota; kingdom Metazoa; phylum Platyhelminthes; class Trematoda; order Plagiorchiida; family Dicrocoeliidae; genus Dicrocoelium; species Dicrocoelium dendriticum. The sequence continues at coordinate 65,075 of CALYDF020001365.1, forward strand.
ATTATGAACGATCTTATGTGCCGTTTTGCATTTTCCTGTCGTCTACCTTCTGACAGCTGTTTAAACGCTGCACTTCTTTAATCCAATTGGTAAACGCACGTCCTTATTAATGGACGCGCACCCTACGTGTCATTTTCAGAAGTATTGTTGCCAAGACCATATTCGATTGGAGTTATTCTCTCATATATTTATTTGATGAGCTTAAAGGAATATTCCGTTAACATACGTTTTTGTACTCGTTTTTAATTCCCAGGTCGGCATTTCTTTCTATCGTCTGTTTCGTGACTATTGTTTAAACTCGCCATTTTGTTACTCAGATTGGGTAACACAACTTTTCAATAGATGTCTATTTTGCCATATCGAAGGTCTTAACCGATCCGTTCTCCATTTCACGGCTGCTCATTCGCTTAGAGTTTTCCCTCTGTTTGGGTGGCTCGAATGTATTTTGATAGTTTCAACTTCAAAACCTTTGTAAACCTATATAAGCAGGTTTGATCTAATGCATAAAAGCCTATCCTAGCTCATCTTGCGGTCGTTGTGCTGTGAAGGTGTCAGTAGAGTCAAATATCGGATGAAATCCAGCTCATTCCTAACTGTTTTGGCAACCGATATCTCAGGGCGTGGCGGCTTATCATCACGTCCTGTTAGTAGATAGTACCAATCGAAAGGTCCCACAATGACGAAATCAGCTGTGCCGTGCCGTGCTGCCGGATCTTAACATCCAGAATGTATTTGTATTGCATACACCTCCTCCAGCCTGAATTGCCTGGTGTTTTCTTTGAAGTAGACCACGGTCCAGCTTGGCTTTACCTGTTGGTATTCCGGATCGATAGACAAATATTTCTTAACCGTTGGGTCGAAGGTTGCCCAAGAAGTTTTCGATGAGACAGTGGTAAAGGAACTCGGTATCTCGGGTTCATATAAGTACCAGTCTCTCACTACCGTATCTGGGCAAACAAGGCGGAAATTTACCATGCAATGCGGTATGGTGAACGAGCTACAACAAAATATTTCTAGTTCAGCGGTAGAATCAGTGACCAGAATCTGATTGCCTATCCGCAACTAAGCAGTGAATGAAGAATTCCCACTTATTAATAAGTGCTAATATAAAATCAGAACAACATAGTTAGGTCTAGTCAGTTGCGTAGTTTGTGCGCGTGGGCGGTGTTCTACTGGACTGCATGATGGAGCCAAACACCAAGTCGTTTTCTACATACCAGTTCACGTTGCTCAACCTCTAACGGTGTCAATGACGACTACGTGAAATGCAGCACAAACAGTTTGATTTATCCACCTGGTTTGCAGTTCAATTAGTGAGATCATTATCATACGCCATTTGGAAATGAGAAAGGTTTACGCACCGTCATATTTTCACTTATGGTATTAAAAGCAATGCAAGCTTGCTGGTTTAGTCGTTCCGAAGACGTAAGAAAGATTTATGCGAAAAGGAATCCACTCAAATAGTGGGTAGTTGTACGATTAATTAGGTGGTTATTGTGTTCTCCAACTTCTGTACGTCAAAGTCGATCTCCCCCATGAGGGTTTCGCTCAGTCAACCGAAGGATCTTCCGATTAAAAAGATCCTGCTGGTCGCTGAGCCGCATAATTTCACGGCATTAATTTTGGTGGTTTGGGCACTTCCTTCGAATGCCTACTGAGCGTCTGCCTCACCGTGTACTCTTTGTGCGCACAGAAGTCGGCTGAAAGCAAAGACAAGGTGGCCAGCAAATGACTTGGGTCAAAAGTACCAAGGCACTGACTTCACATTTTGCCGCGTTCGGACGCTCTCAACACCATGGTTGGGGACGCAGTGCTCGCGAGCACATATGGCTGGAAACGCTATCGGACATGTTGCGAAATCGTGGGCTATGGTAAACACTTTGTGAGACTGTACCCATAAGAACAGACTACTGGATAACTGTCCACTCTTCTTTTTTGCTTCTTGGATGATTATGAAGATATAATTGAGTGGGAAAAATCTTGATATGAATAGTCGATACTGTTACTTCAAATGAATATTATACATATAGTGATAATATTTCTATGACCACTAATAATACTAACGGCAGGTGAACTTACCGAACACTGTGAGATCCTATCTTTATGGGCATAGGTTATGTTGAACGAATTACTTCATCTGCTCATATAAGGGGAAAATGATAAACAATTTGCTTTTTCCCCTGCGCTGCATGTAGCTGTTCTCTAGAAAAGATAGCCTAAAGCGGTTACAACCAAGTTAGGTAAGTACATAATCAATCAAATACAAGTGAATGCGCTTTAATTTTATGTAATAAGTACAGATTAAGCCGAATTTATTTTCACAAACACATGACAGATGTTCGGGCCACGAGGAATATGAAACAATATGTGGCTGTTTGCAAAAAATATGATATACGGGCGCTCACTTGGCACGGATGCATATGCCAATATTATTTTTATCAAGTGCAATCGATGACATTTTCGAAAATGTTGTCGCAGGATCGTTATGTCTCAACCATCTTACCACTTTTTAAACTGCCTGGGTTAAAACCGATACACATCGTGTGAATGCTCATCTCGAGTACTTAGATATAAGCTAACCTTAAGTTTAACTAAGAGAGCGTTTTGTATTGAACCAATTCACGACATTTCCACTTCATTAGCATGTCACCTGTACAACGTAGATGCAAGGCACTCAGTTGATTACTGCAGAGCATATATGAGGCTTCATTAATTCTGAACGTCAAATCGATGACAAAAGCTGAGAGTGTGCGTTCACCGTAGAAATACGGCTGGAGGCCAAATGGCTTTTGTATGATATATGACTGTGTTTTGTCACGGTATTATGCTTGCGTGATGTAAAAGTGACATACACTAATGGGTCAGTTCTCTCTTATGCTCTCTCCAGAATTCTAGCAACCCCCACTAGAATGCATTATAGCCCCTGCTGAACTTGGTGTGTGTTCCGCTACGGCAACACACTATAATGATGGGTTACACATTAATGTACTGGCCAAAATGAATGTGTCCCATAATTCCTTTTGCAAATAAACACCCTAAGACATAGTACAAAAATTCAGTAAGCAATCTTATCAGTGGGTTATTTGAGATAATTCAGTTCACACGACAGTCTTAGAGTATAAATTTCCAATGTCAGCTATACTGGATAAAGCACTAGACGACTGCTTTCCAAATTGGGACTCGTCAGTGAGACAGATATCGCCAATTTCTCGACGTGCGAAATTAACTAGCACTGCGATAAACTGCGTTGGTTTATATGTTCTTTGGACCAGACATGAAGGTAGATGGATGTCACTTTCACTTCATTTATCCATTTGTCTGAATATCACAGCTTTGGGAGTATTAACTGTATGGAAGGATGCTACATTTCGTTAGTTTCAGTATCTAAAAATTAACACCCATTCATTGCTTGGGGCAAAGACTGCATGTAATGACTTGTTTAACGAAACCCCACTGGCAGAAAAAAAACTAATGCTAGTTTTGATAACAACTCCTCTTAAAAAGCTAAACCGCAGGCAGCAAAGCAAGTTATGCGATACAAAATATTGACTCGCAAATAATTCTGTCGTTCACAGGAATTATGATGTAGTTCTAGTATTACCTGTTCTAGTCACTTCGATGTCCGTCTTTGTCATCCATTCAGACACAGTTAGGCTCTGCAGCACCAGTACACCCTATTTATTAATGCGACCGACTGTATGATTAAATAAGTCACATTTCGGGCTAGCTGAACAATGCATAGATGTAAGTATTAATTCAAAATTTTCGCTTCATATGTCAGAGAGAGACATGCGCAGATTATCTGCTTTTCTAAACTTTTTGTAGGTTGTTCAGCATAATGTGCTTCAAACTCATTGTAAGATGGCAACAACCCATTTTTCGGTGCGCCCACTGTTCTTCAGCTCAAAATTCGGTTTAGTTGAACTACGGAACAATGGTTAATGACAAGTAAACGTTTGCCTTTAATATCTCCGGTAGGTTTCTAATGGAAGCCATTTCAAATACAAGGATCACTCGAGGAAAGAAAATGAATTGCACATCGGTGAAGCAACAGATCAACGGCATATTACAAACGGGGTTGTGTGAATGAGATATCGCCATGCAAATCAGCATAATAAGTTATGCTGGTTAGTTCTCGTTGTAAAAAGAATGCAATCGACTTGCTCATCCGACTGCACTAATTTGCTTGCGTCAGTGTGGACCATGATTCCAGGAAGCCAGTTAGTCGGAATACATTCCAGAGCATCCGTTCCTGTAAGAAAGTATAAGGAGCTGAGCGCGATATCCCAGCGCTTTTACAACATGGCTGCAGTGTAAGCACAAACAACTGAGTTTGAAAGGATGTTCCAGGGATGATAGACTCGGAAGTTAACATAATTTTGCCGACAACCTAGTCGACTCTATAGTTGACATTATTTCAAATTATTGCTTCTAATTTTGGTGTCCGTGCTGAGCTTTATAAGATGACTACACGCGTGACGTGCGTCGCTCAGTATTTGTTATACCATTATGAGATCTCCACTTAGCCACCGCTGAAATCCACTGAACACTTCACCTTTTTCAGTCGTTGCTAGTACAGAAGGTGACGCACTCCCTTGACATCCTTCCTTACTCGACATTGCCTGGTCTCGAGCGCTACGGGGTCACGCTTTAGTCAAGGTTGCCAAGCCAGGATAACGGATTTGACGTGGGGACGCACGTATGTATCAAGCCTCGGAGAGGAAATAGATAAATACAAACTGTCAAATGCTCTCCACAGTAGACAAAAGTGCTGTTTGCTTTTTTTGAAATATATTGCAACTCATAGAGGCGATGTCGTCATGTATGAGCACACCTGGGTCACACGCCTGATAGACGATCTACATTTCTTAGACAAAAAGCTTGTAAATACAGACATATCGAAAGCGGATGCGAAAGACGATATTTGTCCCCATTAGTTGCCAACATATTCTTTACTGACCAATGTAAACAAATTATCGTGATCGCGCTAGAATATCTCGTGGCTGTCCAATCCCTTGATCACCAGCCAAAACTTAGCCTCGTCCGCAAAGGGTGAAACGTTTGAAGTGATAATTTTGCATAGGTCCTTGATGTAAACTAAGAACATCTGACGTCCAAGTATGCCGCATTCCACTCGTTTTCGGTCGGACAAAGATGTTCTGAATCTAACCTCTAGTTACTGTTCAAGGGAAAATTACTGATCCTTTCTAATTCTGGGTTTCCGAGGACATATTTTCGGAGCTTGTGATGCAAGATAAGATGCTATAACCTAGCGAACGCTTTTGAAAGATCCAAATAGATGACATCTGTTGCAGTATCCTCACTAACTGCTTCAGTGTAATTTTCGCTTTATATGAGCATATTCGTCGTGCATGAACAATGTTAGCTAAACCTCCGACTCTCCGATGCGATGATACCGTAGCTTTGTAGATAACCCATCAGTGAGTATGTGAGGTGGCCTCCGTAGCCTTGACCTGCGCAGAAAGAAACGTTACTGGGCGATAATATACATGAGCAAAGTGACTTAGCCCCTTGTGAATTAGAGTCAAGAAATCACATTCCCACGTGGACGGAAATATGCCCTCACCAAGAGGGCATTTGAAGAATCTACCAGGTGGTTCGTCTAGGTGCATGGTTGCTCACTGCAGGGCTTTCAGTTGAGTGCTATCTGCTTTAAGAGAGTTATGTGTACGCAAGAACATTAGCTTATCTAGCATCGCTTCTGCAGTGAAATTGACGTTGATAAAAGCTGATGATTGTGTGATAGAAACAGGAATAACATTTGAGCCTTGTAAGTAAGTATTCAGGCCTTAGTTGCTATGTTCGATGAATGAAGATATCGACCGATCGTAGTGAATTTCAAGATTATATACTACACCCTACGAAGGTTATTGGCATGTCCCTAACCGAACTTTTGGCTCGAACAGAATTGTATCTGCTGCTCCCGTGTGTGTGTGTCAACTTGTCTGCGCGAGCCAACTGAACGGTAATTACGTCTGGCTTCGTAAGTTGTCCGATTTTCTGAACTGAGTGAGTCGCTGTAAAAGTGTCATTGTGCACCCCTTAGGGCTACATATTTGCATATTTTGATAGTCAAAAATAGTTTGGTTTGTGGGGACGATGGATAGCTTTCCGCGCTGATGCTTTATGACTAGAGACATAAGGTTCCAGAGAATACGATCCATGTTCTCCCTGGTGTGCAACCAGTCATGATTGCTCAAATAGCGTTTTCAGCAAATGTGCTTCCTAGTGCGTAATATGTTAATTTCGTTCGGATTCTGTACCGGGACGATCAGTGTAGTAATTGCAATCAAATAGTGGGGGCACATTATCTCTTCGACCAACAAAGTTCGAGAATTTAGTCCCTTAAACTTGATCTTGCTGAGAAGCACTAGGTCTGCTGTGCAAGCGATGCTGGAGGAGAGTGCTAGGTTAAAGTTAACACAGCTGAGTAAAGCCATCGGGATCAATCCGCATCATCCTACATGAGAACAACCTCAGAAACGTTCACGCACGATGGGTGCCAGGTTTGATAGTGGACTTTCCAATGCGGTTTGGTAGATCATCAGTGGTGGAGAAACTTGTACCGTTTCGACCCAGAGACCAAACAAGTATGTGCTCCGTGGACAGCCATTGATGGTTCGCCGCCTCAGAAATCCAAGCGTGAGCGCAGTGTGTCCATGCAGCTGTTGGGTGTGTTCGTGGCTAAAAGTTGTCTTGATTCTACTATACCGCTCGTTCGGCAACGCACAGTCACCGGACACTGGTATGCCGCCCATTATCTGCCACAGGCACTGGAAGCCGTAGCGAGCGGTCTTACAAGGACTCCATCACCTGGGACCTTGCTGCACCGTGACAACAGACCTGCACAGAGGTCCCATGTCGTCGTAGATTTTCTGTCCCGTGAACGCATCCAGGAGGCTGATTCTTCCTCATGCAGTTCAGAACTGACTACGTGTGGCGCTTTTTGCTCCAAAGTGCCAGGTGCATGTTATGCGGAATCAACTAGGAGTCTACAGAAGCTGCAGAAGGGGCCTTTAGTGAGCTGCTTGTAAGGCTACTCACATCAAGATGGTCTACATGTTTCTCCAAATGGTTTGAGTGCATGGAACTGTATATGAATACTGGTGACTAGTTCTTGAAATAATTCAACGCTTAATTTCTTGTAAAAAGTAAAACTTTTGACATACGGAAACTTATCACTCTACACTCGTTTGTGGGCAGCCGTTTACAAGAAGGTCGGTGTCGCTTCCACAGGTTGAAAAGCGACCTTAATCAGCCCCCTTGTAGTTTGGTGAAAGTAGAGTTCAGCTCAAGCGTTTGGTAGCGGCATTATCCTGAAAATGTGCATGACGCCTATTACAGAATTGCTCATGTTAATGTGTCTTAGCATCCTCAGTGGAGGATGTTTGATGCTCGGGAACTCCGTAATCAGTACTTGCCCGTTGGTCGTCAGATAAATGAACTTCCTCATGATAGTCATTTTCTTTCGTGAGCTCTTCCTAAATGATGTATGTACAACTGATGTGATAAGTTACAGACTCGAATCGAAGACAGTAGAATAGGCTATGTGCTGACGTCGGAAATTACTGTCACTCAGAAAAGTTGCGGTCCACCGTAATTCCTTGAATTTTGGTGACGTATGACACGTCTCCGCGTCGTAAGCCCAACCGAAATGCTAGTCACATTATACATGGATCTCCTGCGGTTACGGTCACCCATCAGCTTCCGATTTATTGTACCAGTGGCCTCGGACCATTTGAACACATGACTTTTACAACATCATGATATCGTTTTAACTGTCGGTCTGAAGGTATTAATGGAAATATTTGCAACGGTTTAGCTTACTGTGAAATATATGCTACCCTATTTTTATGGGACTGCGAGAGTTAGTGATGTTCACTCCGGAGATTGCATGAAGGCAACTGATGCGCACGATACCCGAATTTTCCCGTCATTGGAGTGTGTTTAGCAGGGGTTTGCCATTTTTGCCACTGAATTAATGTGTGCGGCACTGCTAAATGATTGGAGGCAGATAATTTTAAGTATTGTCCAGCTACGGAGGTGATGCTGATCAAGGGCTTCGGAGACGCAGAAGGTACAATACAGTTGTGGAATCTGACTTTTCTCATCTGTCTAGAGGCAGAGCTCGATTTGGCTTTCTTAGGTTCGAACATGGCTTTATTTAAACCTAAGGATGCAACGCTTGTATTAACTAAATGATTGATTGTCTCACTCAAACAAGCGCACGTTTCCATGTGCACACGTATATTGTCATGAACCTGAATGACTCGACTTGTTGAACACCAACGAAAAGGGCCGGCTATTTGTTGTGCTGCTTCATTTCTTGGTCGGAAGGTTTGGTACATTTAGGATGGACGAGCTAATGCAATTTGAACAGGTTATCCTTATCTTAGGACTTAACCGCATTTCTCTGAAAACCACACGCCGCGTTTGCACCATGCATAAAATGCTGGCCGTGCGTTTCTTTTAACATATAGGTTGTGAGAATCTCTGAGACTTCAAAATCAGCCCGCAAACAATGTCGTTCACAGGTTGATCGTGCCTACCCGCCTATTCACCCGACTGATGAATACCAATTTTGTACTAAAGAAGCGAAGCAGCACGTAGAGACCACAATTTGTCTGTCTGGTGCGATGAAGTGTAATGAAGCGGAGTATTCATGACGGCTTATGTCAGCAAAGTGTTTGCCCAAAAATTTCTTAACTTGCGACACGGACTTTGCCTCGACAACTTATGGTGACAGGCTATTCCATATATTCATCCCGCTTCATTCAAAACAGAGTTATTGAGTGACTCGATTTAAATCCAGTACTACAAGCTTGTATTGGTGTTTTCACGTGCTGCTTCGAGTGAGCAGATTGTGCATCGATCTCAACAGGGTGATTAACAATATTTAATATCCGGTGGATCATGGTGAGGGTCAACCAACAATCAACGATATGACGGAGTGCGAAGTCCAAGCCCATTGATTGGTCTTCGTAGGGCACACTTCGTAAAGTGAGAATGAGCCTGGCGGTCACATGTTGTATTCCCTCAACCCTCTACACCTCCCAAGGGTGATAGGACAGTACACGAGTGAGCACTACTCCATTATTTGTTTTAGGACTGAAAAGAAGAGGCTAGGGTTGCAATGGTTGATCGGCCACAATGTAGGTTCGACTGGGTTCACTAGTACTCAGCTTCAGGAATGGCCAAATCTCCGGGTTGAATTCTGCAGACTACATGGTGAGGCGGGCAAGATCTTACTGATGCGGATCGCGGTCATCGGATGGGCTGACTCTTCTCCAAACCATGACTTCATCTGCAAACAATGCACAAGCAGAACGGTGAAGCTGAGGTATCCAAGTGTTTTCATGGAGAGCCAAATGTTAGGGGGCAGAAATATGTCGGACCATTTTCAAGTCGGACATCAAGATATTAACAAAAAGTACGCAAAGATGAAAAATCCAAGCCTGAATTCATTATTTAATGATGAGGCTTCGGGCTAGTTGAAATGTTAACGGGCGCCGCATTTGGTCTGCGAGCCGGACTTTGGAAATCCCTGGTTTAGAAGGATCAGGAACAAGACGGGCACCAGCGCCGTGCCCTAGGGCACGCCCCTGCTTTAAGGATAACAGTCGGTCAGAAGAGTGTCTACCTGGACCCCGTACTTTTGAGCAAAAGGAACTTCCTGATCCATCGTTGCGTTGAGCCACTTACACTGCACACCCACAGTCTGTAGGAGAGGACTCCATGAGTCACCGTGTCCAAAACCATACTGAAGACAACGTGCATGACGTCGTCCGACTTCTCGTGTTTCAGATCATGTAACCATTTGTGCCTTGTCAAACTAGTTTTGTACTGCATTATCAACTTTGCTCGAATCCGTGCTATGTGGGTGTAGAGAAGCTTTTCGACTCGAGAAGCTGAAAATGACCATTCTTCATGAGCTTTTAAAGTGTATTACTCCGAACAGAGGTCAGGCAAATCCGCCGTTAGTTACCAACACTGCTTTAGTCCCTATCTTTCGGTATTGTCTGTACGACTGAGTATTTACAGTGGATAGTGACCTTTTGAGCAGCTCAGTTATGGAAGGCGAGATAATAAGCGACAATGGCTTAAGGATCTATATGTGGATTCTATCTGAGCCAGTAGGCTTCATCCCGTCAAAAGTTGCCAGCAGCTTATGTACATCTTTAATGCTGCAAACCAGGATGTCTAGTTCAGTTGGAATGGTACCCGTTGAATTCGATGCGGGCACCTGGTCACTTACAAAATGAGTGGGAACTATATCACCAGTGCCGACACACAATCCGTGCTCCAGGTTAGGGGCTGTCTACCTGAGCCTTTCAACAATGGAATATTGCCTACCGGGTTCAGGCGCCTCTTTATGTAGGCAATGATACCATTTTGTGCAGCTTTTGCTGTGGCTACAACTTGCTCTTCGAACTTTTGGTACTGTTGTCTTTTAGCCTTGTTGCATAGATTTCGCTGTGCAATGTACACATCGTAAACTGCTTCAGATCCAGACTACTTTAAGTTGCTTCATAGTCTGCATCGCCCTTGAGCCAATTTGCTGTACGCCTTTTGGAAACAATGTGCCTTAACTGGTCCAAGTTTCCCATGCACGATGGGTACGAACCGGGCGCACAACTATTTTACTCCCTTTTTAATACTAGTTTAACAGGTTTTTAATGAGGAGCACTTTGGTAGCGACCAGTTCATCTGGCTCTTGGCTCCAGTAATGCTACTAATGTCCACTTTCTGATAGTTTGTAGTCTGGCTCCAGTATTCAAGGACTCCAAGACCTAAAGGTTATCTACACGTTGCTCACTTCTTGTCAGAAACAGGTCTAAGCACGAATGAGTCGAGCGTGTGGTTACGCGCATCGGCTGGTTGATGCGCTGTGTGGTCAAGTTTCAATTATTACCTCTACGAACGTCCTCTCGATTTCACAACGGTCGGAGAGAAGTTCAGCCTTGGGCCACTGTATTCGAGGTAAGTTAAAGGGCCCATGAGCAGGAAGAGCAAACTACTAATAATGCGACCAGCTTAAACAGTCGCTCAATGGACTGCGAGAGACCACGCCCATGAGCATCTCGTAGTGTCTGAGGAGAATCAAACACCATAACTGCTCACATTGACCATCAGTGCTTTGATAGACGCTTGCCAGTCTCTTACGTAAAGCAGCATGCCACCACGAACATTTTATGATTTATCATAGCGGAATCACAAAAAGCCGCCGCTTTCTGCTTTTTGGGCTGTTTCACCAGAGCCTAAATATGTCTCAGCAAGGTCTAACATTTGTGGTCGCTGACAGGTTACAAAGCAGCACAGCTTATCAAGTTTCTTCAGCAGACTACAGACATTAGTAAAAACTGAGTCATAAGTGAAAGAGGCTTGCGCGGTGAACCTGGAAAACAAGCTGGGAGTGCACGAACTAGACGCGTATCAATGGAACAGAAGGGATCACAAATTGTTGCTTGGGAAAAGGTCGGGTGAAGTGAAATTGGGCAACTTAGACAGATCATAATTTGTCCTATAGAACACAATGACCCACTTGGTTGAGTCCCCTAAACGTAACACTTTGGTATGCGTGAATCAGATCAGGAAGTATGTAAAAGCAATTAGAATTGCTGGAACCGTACACAGTAGAAAATACTGCTGTACGATATATCTCAAACGGTAGAGCACAGATGGAAGGCCAGCCGCCCCACTTGCGCGTGCTTTTGGCCACTACAAATTAACAAAGAAAAACAAGAAATGTTACGTCGCAGTATGTTTAAATATCAGTAAGGAACATGGTGTATTATTAACATCAGCGGCCTTTAACTATGAGCCATTAGTTTTTGCCAAAATTGAACATTCCGTTAGCGCTATCTATAGATATAATTCCACTAAGCGACCGGCTTTCGTGCCAATTGCCGTCTTATTGAGACACAGTTGGGACAAATATCGTTCATACAAATAATATTTTTGTGTAGCATTACAGCTTCAGCATGACATTGTTGAGATTTTGTAATTGATTTCCTTTCAGTATAGATGATGTTTGCTACTAGAAAATGCCTTCGCAGCATATGTCAAGGCGGTGATGGCAAACACTTTCTTCGTGACGCAAATTCGTCCCAATCCTTTCCTCACTGGGACGGCTAGGAGCAGAAACAACGGTCCTCCACGACGCTCCCAAGTTCAATTCAGGTTATGCGGACGCAGGAATGTAGGTTGAATGTGCTGTCTGAGGAGAAGTAGGTGGAATTAAGCGAGCATCAAGCACACAAAAATGACGTGGCGGCACTGCACAGAAGAAATTTGGCTTGCGTCACGTCTCGTAAGTGCATCATTAATGATGAAAACGGATACCAATTACCCTACTTGGGACATACTCGTAACTAGCACGACGCAGAAGGATTGAATCGTTACCTGAAGTTTAAAAAACGTAAACCTCGTTGAGCATTCCTTCACCAAAATCTCAAGCGACTTTGCGGTCTGAAAGCAGAGTTATGATCAAAGTACCGCATGCATAGAGACGTGGATGACAGACAACCCGCGGTTTTCATTATAGATATGGAATTGAATAACATCAAAAATAGTTTTGACTTGACTGAGGATACAGGAATGAGGGCATGCATAACCGTTCAGCGGAAACCGTAGTGATCATGTGTTACCTGGTCCTCAGTAGCCGGCAATACAAAGGGCAGCGAGATGTCAGAAACGGTCGAAACATGAGCCATCAGGAGTCACCAGGCAACATCCGCTGTAATTGCACCTAGTTGGTTTGTGCAAACATGTATTCTTATTTCGCACGTTGTGTTTGCTTTCATTTAAAGTAGCTTCAGAGTGTCGACACTTTGGGTCATCGAAGAACTGTATCGTAGATCATCGGCTGCTTAGGGAGTATCGAATTGACTTTGCAGCAAAACAAACAACAGAAGCACATCTGTTGATTTAGCAGGAAGAATAGTATCTGAATAAACTGGTAGGCAAGACAATGAAAAAATTAACAGGGCTCAATTATTCCTCATTTATCCTTTATCGAGCGCTTAAATAGAATCGTTGGTGTCTGCTGACTTCTGCGGTGATCGCTGACACCACAAAAGACAAAGTTCTTATTCATGTAACAAAAACACTGCAATAGCATCTCTACGTAACTTTGCCAAACCAGGCGATATCGCTCGCTTACATTGCACGGTAGAGGACCTGAAGGTAAAATGCAGCTTACAATATTTCCTACGCACATGATTCACTTGGGGATTCGGACACATCTGTTTTATGACTGAACATAGTTTAAATATCAATACTATCACTTGTAAGACGCTGAGCTTTGTGAGGTTCATGACATCTTAGTAAATAGAAATTTCTCAGCTGTTTACAATTTCTTAGTGAGCGCCTAATCACTACTATAGTTCCTTTGATATCGTAACTGTAATTATCACCCACTTCCAGCAACTGTAAGAATACTACAACCCACTGGTACAGCTGATCCAAACAGTTTCTTCACAAATGATTCCACCGTTTCGCCTTAACTCCTGCATTGGATTGCTTGCTGAAGCATAGGGAAGCGAAAGTAACCGTCAACCAAAGAATATGAAAGCCCAAAGATGGCATTTGTACAAAAACATTAACAGAATTAGGGAATAAGTATTTAGATCATCTGTTCGGTACATTGTGCGATGAAGTGGGTTGCGCTCTGTTTTCTGGGCCGATCATTTGTACCTAGTTGTTAGTACAGACTGTTTGCGTTTTCTCCCCAATAAGCGACCAAGTTGCTCCTTAATTAGCTCAAGTATCATAAATTTATGGAAGCTGTTGGAAACTCAATGATACATGTGCCACACGTTGTTGTAACATTCCTCCTCCATTGCTGTGGACCATTTCCCACAGGAGACCAATATTTACGTACCACTGACATCGATGGCTGACCACTGTTACTGGAGGAAGGGAAAAAGACTAACAGCTATAAGCATGCAAGGTGAACAGGAATTGTGTGTGTAAAACGTGAAGAAAGATAAATATTTGCGCATCGTTTAATGGTGAAAACATCCAACAAATTAGGAGAACAAGGACTTAATGAAAACAGTAGATTTGCCTCTGTCTTATCGATTTGATTGAAGCATTAAAATTAACTGGGACTACTTAGCAATTCAGGCAAGAATAACGATACAATAAAGATATTGTATACTATGGAGATACGTGACAAATGGGCGACTACAATCATCAGGATGCACTCATATCTTGACCATGTGTGATTTCAACTTGCATTGTTAACAAACACCTACCACGAGCGGAGAACAAGTTAAAGGCGATCTGCCGGAGATTTAAGTTAGGGTACCGCTTTATAATCATGTCACTTTGCCTACTCGGTTCAGAACTGGTAATAAGCCATCTGCACTTGATCTTATGATTACCAACGTAAAACATAGGATTGATGCGCTGCTTGTAGACTGCCCATGAGGTCGCAGTGGTCATACAGTTATTAGTGGCAGAATGCTGATATGTGGATCATAAGACTGCGCCGACCATCACATGCTACGACCGATTAGCCCACCTTGTCAGTGCAACAACCTGGTCGTTTCTAGCCGAAGACGCCAGGATGTCGCCTAGCTCAAATCGACCGAATACGGATGCTTCAGGGACAAATGTTTGCAAACAGTCTGAAACCGTTACTTGTGTAAGGAGCATAACTCGAACATTGGTGGCATTACGAAGCGTCGCAAGATTACAGCTTATACCCAACACCAGAAAGACAGGATAACTACGTAACCCAACGAAACCATTGCACTCAAATGTTCAGAGAGTACAAAGCCGCTCAACAGCGGAACATGGAAAAAACCAGCGCCAACCACAAACTTATGTATAAGCACGTTAATGGTCTACGGAATTTGAGGCAAGAAGTTCCGCCACTCAAGACGGCTGATGGCCCAACATGAACTGCTACGGTAGCCGTAAACGCGCTGCGGGAGGCAATGTGCCCCCACTCACCCGGAGGGAGTCAACATCAGGAGATCCTCCAGTTTATATTGTATCGTTGCCGGAACTCAGTCACATCTTTACCAGCGAAGCTGTCTTTCAGAAGCTGACCACTCTACGCAAGCACAAATCACGAGGTGTCGATACTATTCGCCCAGAGGCAGTGAAGCTGCAGTGCATCAAATAGCAAATCCACTGGCTCAGTTACTCCAGCACTGCTTAGAACACAACCAAATTCCTGCCATGTGGAAGCTTGTAGTAATGAGACGCATGCTAAAAGGGGAGCTGAACCGAGGCTTCAAAATACCGCCCTTCTCATTAAGCTTTCCAACGCGATGGAATCCGTCATAGCCGATACGCTGGTGGGTTATTTGGAAAACCCTTACACCATTATTTCTGAGGAGCGAAGCTTTCGTCGGAAATCACTAGTCCACAAATTATTTGCTAATAGCAAGGAGTCGGCAGTTGCTGGCGAGAATGTTGTGATCTAACTGGATTTCTCAAAAGAATTCAACCGTCTAGCTCATCGAATACGTTTTCCAAGCTACAACGTCACGGGATCGATGAACCTGATATAAGCTGGATGGACAACTATCTCCTTCAGCAGCTATTGATGGTCAGAGTTCAGAGTTCCTTCTCTGACCTTACACAAGTTGAATGTGGTGTGCCTCAATGCTCAGTGCTAGGAAGCGGATTGTTTTTGGTACTTCTCAATCATCTCACACAAACAATTACGTCTAACGTTCTGCTGTTTGCAGATGAAGTCAAGATTTGGCGCTAGGTTTAAAGATATACTATCAAGTAACCGCTTTAGCGTGATCTAGACGCGACGCAGCAGTGGTCCACCCAACATTCACTGCAATTAAATGTGAGTAAATGCAAGGGGCTCTCCCTACAACACAAAGGCAATCACTGTTACCGGCTTGAAACGTATGTACTGCAGCGAATCTCCAACGAATTGATTTGAGCGTACTTGTTTAGAATGATCTGGATTATTCCAGGCAACTCGCGAAGGCCCCAAAACTGGAAAGCAACATGTTGGCCTGTTACAACGGGCGTTTGGAAGGACAGATCGCTCTATTTTTCGACAGATGCTTAGTGCGTTTGTTTGTCCTCATGTGCAAGATACAATTCAAGTCTGTGCTGTGGAACTACAAGGTTTGCAGAACCACGGAGAAAGAAACGATAAGTCCCTCTTTTAAACGTAAATAACACTGCTATTTGATTTTTGCGATAACCATGCAATTCCACCCAACGGGATATATAAAGCATTGTTATTTAACCGCTATAATTTCATTGTTCATTTTTCATTGTCGCCTCGTCATTTTCTTGGCGAGACAGATTGAACAAGCAGGTGAACCAAAGAGAATAGACATGCGACCGACCAAACTTCCGATTCCGAGGTGGATTCCGACTGTGTTGTGCTACTTAACCCCAAAATATATCACAGGTAGCTACGGAGGATCTGCCATCAACACAGCCAACCGGGACGGTAGGTTGAGGGTACGTGTGGTGTCGAAATTCGGAGGACCTATTTACACCGTCAATGTGTTCGACTTGGCCTACCGGTAGCTGAGGCGCCTACAATAAGATAAGCTTCTTATCGCGAAGTAGAATTGCATGTCTTCTGACGGTTGTTGCCTCCCTCATGATGAGGGAGGAGAGGTTTAATTAGACTAATGGATGTGACTTCAAAGAGGAAAAGTAAAACAAAGGGTACAGATTATATGCACTCGTGGATCATGATTAACAAGATCTACTTAACTTAGATAGAATATATACCTTGTTATTCAAGTTGGTCAGTTCTGTTATTCTGCTGCATATTCCGTGTCAATTTTGCGTGTTTGCTTTCTATTAAATTCTGTTACTTCTTTGATATCCCCGTTGTGGCTGCTCTTCCTGTGAATGTTGACAAGGTGCCTACCAGTCTAATACCCTCCACACCCATTGCTAGCTCCAGAAGACTGGGAATCACTGCTGGGGGAATGGGGTGCAAGGTCCTCGTGGCCGTGCTAGGCTCAAAGATTAGTTCCCTCCCGTGTGGAGCGGACTATGGCTTTGTGTAATTCTGGTGCGCATGATTCCCAATTTAGAAAGACATGAATGCTGATGTTGTGCATATTAAAGGAGTGTGTGCCGGCTCCGTTAATGAAACGCTGCTCCCGTCCACATCTTACAGCTTTTTATTCCATCTGGTATGCATTGGATATGGGGTGTGTAGACAGAGTTGTGTGTTGCGGCGCAAGCCACCCACGGTCCCACTGTAACGCAGGCGTCCTGTAGCTCTTCTATGGTATCGGCAGGGAAACGCAACTCCGGAACCGGATGCTGCTAAACACATTTCATTGTTGTTACGTGTGTGGCATGATCCAACTGTCAGACGCTGCTGTATTAGTAAAAAGTAGTTTGGAGGGAACGGGTACGTGTTTTAGAATCGCGGAAATCACGGTTGACTACTTATGAAAGGCGCACAGTGCACTGCTAATGTACATCTATACGCCGTGGATGAAGATGTGCAACAGAGCGGAGAGACAGAGCAGCGGCATGAATGAGTCGTGCAAATGAGCAGCACTGTTTTGTGTTCGACTGTCTGTATTATGTAGACTCACGATATCATGAGAAATAACCTACTTTTGCCATACTGGGTTCTGTACTGGCCCACACGTCGACATGATGTACTAAAATGGCATCAGGTTGTGTAGTTGCTTGAGCACCTGTGATATTGCCATGCAATAACCAATGTTTGGTTGGCAGATGTAAAGCATAGAATTTAAAGCATAGAATATTTTCTGAGTATTGGCGAATAGTTGGATGTAATAGCGATAGGGACGGTTGAGGAGCACCCATGCGTCGCCGCCACTCACATTGACGCACACACTGCAAGCCATGTAAACGGCGCACCGCAGTGTGAAGTCTTGGCTTTCTGTATTATCCGAATTACACATACTGCCATCCGTCTGTCAGTCGATTCCTCAATGTAACTGATCCGATGTCCGCCTAATAAAATTAGGTCCGATTTAGAAGACTGCGGTGAAAAGTCTTTAGCTAAAACAACAAAAGTACACACATAGTACGTACATTAATCATATGTTATACCTTCGGCATATTTCATAGCTGGACATCTTTCGTTCTTGTTATTCTATTTTGCCCAACCAAAGTGATCCTGTTACTTCTCAGAAGTTAGTGACCACAACATATGTAGTTCATCCAACGTTAAGTACCTTGGTGTATATTAGGCAACGTCCATCACGATCAACACATGATCTGCAAGGTGTGAAAATTATCACTGCATGCCCTAGAACTCAGACTTTTCAGTAAATCTGAAGAGAAATATCGAAAGACTTAAGATGTGAGATGATCCGGTCGTTTCGCGTCTATCTCCTCAGTCATACACCAAGCAAATAACAATTTGAAAATAATCAATGTCGGATGGGGTCGATGGGTGGACAGTTGATGTGCAACTATTACTGCCGTACTACGACCGTAGGTGCAATCTTACTGTCAACTGGTTCTGTATGCACAGAGGCGGCCGCTCGCTATCGATTACCATCACTTTAATTACTTTGAGTATATGCGGCCTTTGGTTACGCATGAGGATATTGAATGTGTCCCTTGGGTTGAGCTGGTGCCCAGTGTTTGGTAGATGTCTCGGGATTGCCGAAGCTATCCTGTCTCTGGATTTACCCGGTTCCACTGTGTGAGATTCCATTCGCTTACGCAACCATTTAGGGCTCTGCTCAGCGATCCTGACACCTGGACTACGGTCGGTGCGCCCAATGTAACCGTCTCCATGGATACAACTACATTTATATAAACAGGGGAACATGCACTGCTTCCTCGCCGAAATCTTCAGTGAGCACATCAGAAATGCTCTGGTCGACGTGAGCAACCGCTAACCTGCCACAGTATACGGCTTTTTCAAAGGGATACTTATCCTTTTCTTGGTGACTTTCATGAAGTGGTCACCTTTGAATGGCAGCTGAATGAAAAGCGGCATCCTCTGGACAGCCGTCATTGAATTAGGTCTCGTTGTGTCACAGACGCGTTTTATGTAAAAGGTAACCATTGGATTTTAACGCGTCGAACAGAAGATATCTTTCTGCTGCTTTCAGCTAGTTTTGGCGAACTAACCGAACTCTAGGCGTCAGGATCAATGAGCAAATCCCTAAATGTTTGCGCAAGCAAATGGGTTCTCAGACCATGGAATCGAGTAAATCCAGAGACAGCATAACTTCGGCAATCCAGAGGCATCAACAAAACACTGGACACCAGGTCAACCCAAGAGATTCATGCAATGTCCTCATGCCTAAACGAAGGTCACATATACTCAGGCTATTTGCATCCATCGTATTCAATCGCGAGCGGCCGCCTCTGTGCATAAAGAAGCAGTTAACAGTAACATGTAGCCTGCCTTGTTAGTGCTATCAGCTAACCACCAGTTGACAGCATCCGACCTTGATTGTTTTCAAATTGGTAGTTGCCTTGTACGTGAATGAGGAGATAGGAACCAAGTGACCGGGTCATCTCACAGCCTATGCCTTCTGATATTTCTGTTTAAACTTAAAAAGGATCTTCTTGTCTGCTCATAATTTATACATTATTGACTTTCACAGTGGCTATGTTTCCTACCTATCCTATTTTAAACTCCTACATACATAGTTCGAATTGGTTGTTCATTTCATTAAGGTTAATTTCATGTGCAATATTTTCCAAGAAATTCTCTGGTTGACCTCATCTATAATAAGCAGTTGGTGTATCTGACAACTTCTAAGTAGATGTTTTAGTTGGTCCACTTTTTACTCTCCGTGCTATGATTTATCTAAAGATGTCTACTATTCGTCTACCCGCTCTGAAATTTAAGTTTTGTTTCATCGCACAATTTTTTATCGTTACGCTAACTTCAGGTTTAGGCTTGTTCTCCGAGCCGAACTATTTCGTCGCAGACGTTTCATCTCCAATCGAGGTGATTTAATCAGTGCATAATAAGCAAAAATTGACCGATGAGAGAGTAATGTTTGACCTTGGCCACTTCGATTCACGTCCTGTGACTATTACTATTTCGCAGTTCGATCGCTGCCTCTTTTAATGAATGACCCACCTTAACTTCTTTACTGTAGTTGATGGTTGATCGGGTCTAAGTCAATGGGCAGGTTTAGTGAGTATTCCGTAGAAAACCACAGTTCGAGATAGTCTCTTTTTCTTCTTATCTTTCTCTTTGCTAGGAGATCGGCCTTCTCCTAATCAAACATGTGCCCTTCTTCGTCAACGTGTATCGAGACCAGTGATGATGAATATTTGTTTCGACAGGCTCGCTTGTGTTCTTGTAACCTTATAAACCACATTCTTCCTGTTTAGCCCACGTAGAGTTTATCACAATTGTTACACTGTGTCCTGTAGACAACCTTCCGACTTTTATGTGCTCCCGTCTTCCCCTTCAGTTTAGATAGGGTTGCTTTCACAGTACCGATTGGTATGTGAGCTGACAACATGCGGTAATGCTTGAGGAGTCGAGCAGTCATTTGTGAGACGTTTTTGATGTCGCGCCAAGTGATCCGTTTCGTTATTGTTTGTTCAGGTGTAGTATTTGTAGTCTTGCAGGTTATGTATCTTCGGATGAAACTGTGTAAATATTCATTGCGCCTGAAGGATGTCAACAGATGGTATCCTTCTTCTCATTCTGCTTCCTCAGTATTATAATGTGATTCTATGCTGCGAAACAAGGTTCGTATGCAGCTGATTTCGTGACATTTTGGGTGGTTGTTGTCGAAATTTACGATTTGATCTGTGTGCGTGTCTTTTTTGTGAACTGATGTTCGTAGTTCCTTGTCCGCTGTTCTAGTTACCAGTACATCCAAGAAAGTTACTTCGTTTTCCACTTCTCTCTCCATGGTGAAGTGAATGTCATTGCATCGTCCAGCAAGCCTTCTGCGATCTGCAAGTTGCTGCGTTTATGTATCATAAACGTGTCGTCAACATATCTGACCCACAATTTCGGATTCAAAACTGGGAGTAAATTTTCCTGTAACGATTGCTTGCCGATCCCTGCAATGAGTCCAGATATAGGGGACCCCATTAGGACTCCTTTCACTTGTTACTAAAATGTTCCATCGAAGTTAAAATATGGCGTAAGACACAGGTCAAGAAACTCGCATATACTGTCGGTCGTCAGTTTTCCAATGGTTTCTCTACCAACGTTCCGCTGTTCTCTGATGTTTTCTTTCACCACTTTTAGTTCGACAGAAGTGAACAGGGCAGTAAGGTCGTAGGACACCATTATTTCTTCATGATTGGTTAGCAGTCATTGGAGTTTCTTCAAAAATGGCTGAGCAATGTTTACGGAATACGGTGATCCACTAGTCAGATGTTTAAGGCGCCTCCATAATTCTTTAACCAAGTTGTAGGTGAGCTTAACAGGGCATGACACGATTGACAGAAGTGGTACATCAGTTTTGTGCACATTCGGAAGCCCCTAGAATCGGGCAATGTTTGAGTCACGAGCTTTCATTCTATCGTGCTCTTTATCTGCGAGCTGCTTCGAAGCATTAAGTCTTCTTACGACCTTATTTATTTTGTGTGTTCATTGCACAGTTGGATCGGTTACCAAGCAGCGGTATGTTGTACTTTCGTTTACGTGGTTCCCGGTCTTTTCAACATATTCTGTTTTATGCATTATAACAGTCTTACGCTTTTCGGTTGCGGAGTGGATCACGATAGTTTCATCAGCCTTTAAGGTTCTCATTGCTTTCTTTTCTTGCTGTGATAAACACTATGTGGGCCAAACAGGAAGAAAGTCGCCTACAAGGCTAAAAGAACACAAGCGAGCCTGTCGTAAGCAACAAACATCGTCACTGGTCTCGACACACATTGACGAAGGGCACATGTTTGATTAAGAGAAGACGGAGCTACTAGCGCAGAGAAAGACAAAAAGAGGAACAGAATATCTCGAAGTGTGGTTTTCTACGGACTACACAATAAACCTGCCCATTGACTTAGACCCGATCTACCATCAACTACAGTAAAGAAGTTAAGGTGGGTCATTTATTACATGAGTTTAAAAGAGGCGATGATCGAACTGCGAAATAGTACTATTCACGGAACGTGAATCAAAGTGGCCGAGTTCAAACATTACTCTCTCAACGGTCAAATTTGGCTTATTACGCATTGAAGAAATCACTACGATTGGTGATGGAACGTCTGCAACGAAATAGTTCGACTCGGAGAACAAACCTAGACCTGAACAGACAACAAGAGTTACAGGTATTCCGCATTATTACTAATCACTCTACCCTGCCGTTTTGATCACCTTTACTTCTGAGTCTTAAAAGATCTTATCAGTACTATGCGCGAAAGCTTATTTGAGCGGCGTTCATGCAACTCTAGGCGTTTTACAAGTTGAATGCAAGTTCAGGTCGAATTTATGGCCCATTACTTCCGCAGTGCTACTGCAAAATGCTGAAAATTATCCCAGTCAGATGCATGAGACAGATTTCGACTAGATTTGACTTACAAACTTTACTCGCCACTACTGTAATATGTTTGTGTTATCGTCTTAAGTGCTTTCTGAGTTGTTAAGATTTCAGGCACAGGAAGGAACTGTGTTTCGCGCCTCGTTTTTTGAGGAAACCATACCAGACTGCATGCAAACATGCTAGGCTCTCGAAACCTAACGGGTGTTGTGATAACGGCTGTACTTGTTAGCAAATATTTGGTTTTAACACACCTCTTTTCTCCATCTTCTATTTTCAGGTGTGGCACCTTGTGATCTTTGGATAATAATGGACGTGTTATGCTGTACTGCATCTATTCTACACCTGGTTGCCATAGCGATCGATCGTTACTGGGCTGTGACGCGACTGCAATATCTCCGAAGCCGAAACGAGAGGCCCATCATATGCATGATCGCTGTTGTGTGGATCACATCACTGGCTATTTCGTTACCAACTCGGTTTCATAGCTCACGGAACATGTATGATGTGTTGGTCAAAGGTCAATGCCGCATTAACGAAGAATATGGTTTTACCATTTTCTCCACACTGGGTGCATTCTACTTCCCTATGGGGTTTCTAATCGCTGCTTATGCAAAGATATATCAGGCAGCTCGCGCACGAATTAGAAAGCGACAGTTTCGGAAGCCACATGAGTTAACACTTAAAGCAGGCGAGGAAGCTTGTGTCACAAATTGGGTGCTCAGTGAATCTACTGTCCTATCAACCAATCCTGTCGATTGTGCCCGGTGTTTTCAGACTTGTCCTGCTGAGTCACCTAAACGAACAGTGCGAAGTAGCACCAATGCTCGGTCAGCAATGTGCATCTCGACGGAGCAAGAGACTTCTGCTACAGGCAATGAAGATGTCTTGTTAGATTCCAGCTTTAGCCCGTTTTCAGCCGACACACGGCATTCAGATGGTTTTCCAAAAGCTTGGAAGGAAACCGATCAATGCAGTCACAATTCCACAGGTGAATCGGAAAGTTCCGATACCATTCTAAACTGCACATCTTATAAGAATGAGCTACGTTGTTTTCGAGTAAATGATGACAACGCCTCCTCAATATCCACAATAAACGAGAGCAACTCCTCCAGCAAAAGTGTTTCCCCATCGTCTCAATGTGGTGTTCATTTGTGCGTTTCATGCTCTAATGCGCTTTACAATGTGCACGCGAGTACTCCGGATGCTGTCAACACAAGAATGTCACTGAACAGAGGAATGAAAGAGAACTTGAGAGAAAAAGATCTATTCAGGAGGTCAATTAGAACTTCAACGTGTCCACAACCTACCCGTGAATCAGTTGTGGAAAAAACAAATCATGTACATAGGAAATTTTTAAGTTCTACCAGTTTGATGATCTACTCAAATACTAATGCGAGTGAACTCGCACCGAGATACGCTGTCTATTCTATCCCCAGTCCGTTTTTAACCGAATCTGATAGTGGCCGGCTGAATGTTTGGAGTAAGTCTAGCCTAGATTCAGATACGCCTGTGATTGTTGATCACCTGGACTTAGTTACAGCCAACACACAGATCAAATCACTGCCCGAATCCCCTTACCTACCATCCGGTACGAGCAGCTTGAGTGCACAGTCAAGTGGTTGTAGTATCTGCCTTAGTAACATGTCCGCCAGTAACCATCACCAAACTCTTCAGTCAAACGGATCGTTAACGTTTCCAGGGTCAGTTGACCTTCCGAAATTGAAGATAATGCCAAATCATACAACTCCACAACAAGGTAAGTCAGATTTTTCACGTGACACAAAGTTAATCGAACAAGAACATCTTACTACATTGAAGCTAAACGTCACAAATACTGCGACCGTGTTATCAAACAACAATGTTTCTCATGGCGGAGTGTTTCATCACACTGGAAATACGTATGGAAAACAAATGTCGCCGAAAAGTGAGACCCATGCAATGATTTCTCGGTTTTTTGAACGTCGTATGGCGCATGCTAAACTGCTCACGAGGCGTAATACAGTTCAAGAGATGGAGGACAGCAAAGAACGTATGGAAAATCGGCGCGAACGCAAGGCGGTTCGTACACTGGCCATTATCACTGGCTGCTTCATCTTGTGCTGGCTTCCGTTTTTTGTCAAGGCACTTGCTGTTCCATTCTGTGCACCAGTCTGTTCTGTGCCTTCTGTGGTGGAAAGTCTGTTTCTCTGGTTGGGATACCTGAACTCTCTGCTCAATCCGGTATTGTACACAGTATTTTCCCCAGAGTTCAGGATGGCCTTCAAAAAGATTATTTGCCGACTTGTGGGACATAGGTTTGTTCGATAATAAATAAAACATTGGTTGAAGTTCAATGTGTTTGATTTTGTACACCAGATCTTCTGTCGTCCATGATAGGAAGCGACGTATGCGGCGATGCCTTAGAAGAAAAGGCATTACTTCTCTACTAAAGCGTGTATCGTGCTAATCTATCCAGGGATTCAGTCCGAATGGAAAAGAATAAGCAATCTACTATGGTGCTGCTCAAACACCATGCTACCGGGATTTGGTTTGCGTCAAGAAGTACGATTCTAGCGACCACACCATCCATTACACTATATAATGGGGGATTCATTTCGAACGTATACCGGGTAGCTCAATGCGTTCTTGCACTCGTCGTGAAAAATAATTCGCTATTATGTACATATTATTCAGCTAAACGTTACCAAATGAACTTAAGACAGATTCAGCAAAGAAATCAATAATTTTAAATCCCAAACCTCTGTCCCGTGTGCTACGGATAGACCCTTGTACCATGGTGGTATAATTGCTATCCGACAATTAGGAGGGGCTTGGGCCGTTTCGTTATGAAATAGCAGGACAACAGTCAAAGCATCCATTAGGCGTAATTGTAGGAGCGAATATTAAGGAACGTTCTGTAAGCGAGTAAATTTCACGTGGGAACAATAAAGTCACTATTGGAAGTCAACTCGATCGAGCTCATATATAGCTGCCGTACGCATCGATGTTGGCTGTGTTTCTACATAAATCTATAAGGGTAACATCCACCACGGGTGTAGTTATAATTTATGCTAGATTGTTGATCATACAATTGGCAAAGTGAATCCGTCTAGCGCAGTTAACTAAATGTCCGTTCGTACCGCGTTTTTGTGAAGCTGGTGAAGTGCAGGTCTTAAGCGGACTATGTCGCCTTCCTGTAGGCGGAAATCTTAGTGAGTGCGTCATCCTGCGGCTGATAAGGATGTCCAAGTATGGCAGACATTTGCTCTGGTCCAATTCAAAATTACCGGCCAAGAACACCAACGATCACAAGAATGTCTTGTAATCCCCGGACAAGGATTTTGAGCCGGCGTAGGGAGCGGGCCACCCACGCAGCAAACTTGGCCGACGTGCGACGGTTGATGGTTGCACGGAGACGAAGAGTCGGTACCGCGTACTGGCTTATTGCTGATGCCTTGCCCTCCACTTCGCAGGTGAAAGGCAAAATTTCATGTCTGCCGTTAAGTTGCTTTACCAAATGCACCTTTTATAGCTACAATATACAAGACCAATATGTAATCGATATAACGCTTGTAGCATCATAGTTTGGCTGTTGCTGTAGAAATGCTTATTTGTATCATCACATACATATATATATATATACTCGACGGAACGAGACGACGCTTTACACTTGGTCATTCCACAAAGGACCAAGTAGATTAGTGAATTAAGTAATTACCGGTTAATTCTCTAACGGTCCAATGCATAGTATAACTAGGTCGTCTGATCAATCTGTACATGGAGGTCGTATCCTTCGGGAAACATACCCATTTATTTATTTAGTTTGTTAGTTATGTATTGCTTGATACGCCGCATTGTGGTTTCAAGATGAAATTGTCCAAAATCCCCGCCCCTTTGAAATTCTGTGCTCCCTCAGGTCGCCGGGTTCCTTAAAAGGTAAACTTTTACTTGTCTTGTGTCACCGGTTAGAGTTCGGATTAGTCTTCACAGTTATGTTACTTCACTCTAATCCCCGTTTCCTTGTTTTTGTCAAAATTTTTGCAATAAGCCGCATGAAGCTATGAGTTTACACAGAGCTACAGCTCTAGGTGTTCAAAAACAAATTTTTGTCAGCCTCGATGCTGTCATGCACACAGTGCCATAACCCTACTACATAATGAGTCACGCCAAACCCGTTGCAAAAAATTTGATAAACGCTAGTACTATAGAAACTGGATTTCTGTATCCCGTCGACTCGAGATAATTACACACGAGTAAGCGTTGTCCTTGCTATTTTTTATTTTCTTCTCGCCTATTATGTGATCAATAACCACTCCCCTTACTGCTTTGTGTGCGTACATTCTCATTTCAAACTCCCTTTATACGGCAGTGCAGTTAAATCTGTAATCGCCCGATCTGACGACTCAATACAGCTTGGTCTATCTTTTATCACTCTAAACACCCTACGGGACATGTCAAACACCTGCTTTTTTATCTTTTATAAATCAATGTTGATTGTTCAAATGATTGAAGTCATCCTGCACAAAATATCAAACTCGCCTCCCTGAGACTATGTCTGCAGATTGTGCTCCATTGGTCGGTATCTGCAGCATATCGGTAGCGAATGTGAACAGCTGAAGACAAACGCATTCGCCCCACACCCCTAAGCGTATTTATTTGGAGTGAATATTT
Source organism: Dicrocoelium dendriticum (assembly GCA_944474145.2). Taxonomy (NCBI): domain Eukaryota; kingdom Metazoa; phylum Platyhelminthes; class Trematoda; order Plagiorchiida; family Dicrocoeliidae; genus Dicrocoelium; species Dicrocoelium dendriticum. The sequence goes on from CALYDF020001365.1 coordinate 92,164, forward strand.
ACCTAACTCTGCGGTCGTTGGCCTAACTTTGATGTGTTTCGCTTGCTTGTTTACACTTATTTTACTGTATTCTCTATTTGGTAAGCTAGCGAGTGACGTCATGATGACATTTTATAACCATGTCCGCAATGTTTTGACGAAAAATGTTTGCGACAGTTGCAACCTCGCTGTTTTTTGGAAAGTTAAAGACATGTTTTGTCATAAATAGCGCTCCGGTGCTCCGCTTTACTCAGCAGGCTGTAGCGATCGTGTCTTATTTACTACTGGGTTACTAATTTGGGGTCCACTGAGCAACCACAGTGGTTAAACACCCGTATTAAGGTGAGAAATTTCGATTTATTTGCATGCCCACTATAACTAGGGAAGGACTGCGTTCCATATCACTGCGGCACTTAATTTTAAACACGATGAAACCAGATCATACGTATCATTGTGGCTAATCTTCTACTATGAATTGAGCATCAGAGCGTCATAACCTTGTTTTAGAATAAATTAGTCTATCCGTGCGCACTTTAAATTTACTGTCACGGTGCTACATGGCTCAAAATTGTCGGTCAGGATAATAGTTTCGGCTGCATTTCATCCAAGCGAAAACTACCTTAGAATGCAAGGACGCACGGGTTTATGGTTTCGTGCCTTAACTAATTGACTTATTACTAATCTTGTCAAACTGGTAACCCAACAGTTTGTTAGCATTGACGCACCGTTTAATTATCCGGTATTCTCAGATTTCTCTTACTGTACATATCAGGGGACGTAACATACCTGCAGTGAATTCGAGGTACTATAAGTTGGTAATGCCACTTTTAAAGACAAAATGCCTATAGTTTGGTAGTTAATTGCTACCAGACTTAAGCGGACAGCAATCGCTTATCTACAATGGGTTTTAAACGGTAGTTTAATCCTAATTGGACTCTCTAGTGGCGCGTATCCGCTGGATCTTGCTAGTTTCGAACCCCTGACCTTAAAAGCACGAGCCGGCGGTTAAATACACTAAACCATTGATGACATCAGCGGACAGTCATGAATGATTTCGGACTACAATATTACCTAGCTCATTCTCTACTGACATGTATGTTACGAACTTGCAAAGGACAGCGCTGGCCCACAGAACTACAATTAAATTTACAAGGCGCCATCAATTGAGGTTATTCGTAAGTTACTTTGGCGAATACTGATTACTAAGGAGTAGAAAGCGGATTTATTGTGTTTTTGAAAAGACTCGTCCAATCAAACATCCATCACCCATGCAGAAAGGCATTAGACAGCCGTCTCATTCTACCGAGATTTGCCAATAGCGTGCATCAATCGGACCCGAACCGATCGATCTTACGCTCACGAGCCAGCGATTTGAAGCACTGAGCCACTAGTGAAGACTGTGGTCCGAATTGAAGAAGGTTTTGCCTATGATCTGTCATTGCCCTAAGACTGTATAAAGTGAAACACAGTGCTTTCGAATTTTCCAATGTACGTTGCGTTATTACTTCAACACTGGGCCGTGAAAGGATCAAAATTTCTTCAGAAGAAGCGAGGAAAATTAATGCCTAAATTTGGCGGGCGTAAAATGGTCATTGAAGAATTGAAGCACTGTCTCGTCATTGCAAAACGTAACGTTGCTATAAACATGACGAATAAAAATTTTGTAAGCCTCCTGTCAAAAGTAAAGTACCTGGGCGAAAATAACGAACAAAACCAGGTAGCGACTTAGCGTATACCTCATTTGATTTTCTCAATGTGGCGCTGTCCATAGTTTCAATTAGTCAAATCAAGTCGTTAAAGTAAGCTTTATGTACCCGGATGGGTACAGTTTCACCGAGTTCATGTTTCAAAAATGCAAAAGTTTTTATAAATGAATGAAGACAAGGAAAGTGAGTGTGATGGTTTCACTCGAGTACATTTATTGAAATTCTTGTACACTGAGAGCGTCTTGAGTAACTGAATTCTCGGGTTTCTACCGGCAGTCCGAGAGAACTTTACGAAGGCATTTCTTCATGAATTTTTCAACTGGTCCAAAAGTACTTGGCCAAGAGCAACAACTGGCTGACGGTCCGCTTTATCTCTACGTATTATTCAAAAACTGGTGAGTTAGACGGCCTCGGTGACCATGCTAGTGCTTTAGACGAAGTGTTGTCAACATATTCCTACAAAACTTATTTATCCTCAGTAGACAAAGTAACAGTATAAGACAAAGTAAAATGTAAACGCCATTAGTTTTAACGGAAAACAAGAAAGCAATTTTCTTGCAACTTCCGTACAAAGTGAAAATCGTGACAGAGATTCTTAACCATCGTCTATCGCAGATTAGACATACTTGCCTGGCCGCAAAGTTACAGGCAAGCTTCACCACACACCGATGTTGAAGCTCAGTCTCAAGGATAGTAGACTTGTCCACGCTAACTCCTTGTGCATATATTCATTCACCAGTTCCGGTTGGGCAGAATACATTGGTCATACAACTAGGTGTCTATCCACGAGAGTGAAAGAGTACAGTACCGCATGTCTAACGGCTGGAATCAGATGAGGAGGCAATTCCTCCACAGCTGCTCACCTCGCAGACGCACGGCACAATCCCAAACCAGCCGACGAATTCAGCATTATCACATGGCCCGTGATAGTCAATGGAGACATATTGTTAGAAACCAAGGGGCAGGCGGTAACTTGTTTACTCCTAAAGTGGCTTACACTAGGTGTGTTCGTTCATACTTTGGAGGCGTCCGCTCATTTGCGTGATTTCCATGGAGTGTTCCCCAACTGGTACTTGCCTCTGTGTTCACTCCTCGTGCACATGGAACTGTAATACTGATGTCCTATTCAACTTTGGGGAAGTCGGCAGGGCTCTCTGTTGGTGTGTCATCTTGAACACCACACTACTTATACCCAGCGAAGTAGTATTTACGTTTAATCCACCACACTCCTCCCCCTCCAAAGGACTCGCAAAAAAAAAAAAAAAAAAAAGTCTTTCTGACCGCCAGGGATGTTCACTGTACGAGCGTGTTTCCTCCTCCAATTCGTATTACTTCCTTAGCTCGCCGGCATTCACCCTTCACGATTCACCTTGCCGAGCGATTGTATACACTGGGCCTCGCTGGTCGACTACTTCGTACGGTCCTTTCTGCTTCGCTAGGAGTTTCCTCTCCCCTGGGCCGCAAATGGGATAGCGTTGGTGGTCCCTGTACCTCACTTTCGAACCAACCTGAAACTCGATATTCCTTCCACCTTTGCTGATCTAGAACTTCTCCATCATCCGCGCCTGAGTCGCCTGTAGGTTGCGGTTGGCGGTCTTCCGGTTATTCCGTGTCTCCTCGGGAGATATACGGCAAGTTGGCCACATTCCAATCTCTAGGTCCACAGGTAGACGAGGTTGTCGACCGTACATCAAATGGAATGGTGATTTCTTTGTGGAAGCCTGTTTGGTTGCTCGATGGGCCAGCAACAGTAGCGGCAGCACTTCCTCCCAGTCTCCACCTTTTGCTGCTAGCCACTCCTTGATTGTTCTATTGTTACGTTCCGTCAGGCGATTTGTTTGCAAAAAAAAAAGGGTGGTGCGCAATTTCTTGATGCCAAGTTTCTCCAAACAGTTCCGGAATCCCTCACTCTCGAAGCACGGCCTTTGGTCTGTTAATATGGCCTTTGGGATTCCGTGAGCCGCTACCAAGTGATTCACGACAGCATGGGTAACGATGCTAGCCCGTTGATCTGGGATTCCTGTCGCCTCAATCCATCGCGTGAAGTGCTCCGTCATCAATAAAATGTACTGGTTGCCACGCCTGGTCAATGGAAGCGGCCCCATCACGTCGACCGACCAAAGTTCACCAATTTCCGAGACCGGGATCGTCATCGTTTGCTGCTGCATTCCTCGGCAATCCGTTTTCATGAGCTGACATTGTCTGCACGAAAGCACGCACTTCTCAACGTCCCTTTTCATCCCCGTCCAATACGCGCGTTGTTTCAGCAGATCGTAGGTCCTGGAACAACCTGTGTGCGCCATCTCGTGACAAGAAACTTTCAGATTCCGTCTTCGTTTCATTGGAAGGACTGGCACCGAAGGGTTGCTACCTCCTGGTATCCACATTAAGATCCCTGCTTCGTTCACTTGCAGCTTTCCCAGGTCTTTTGCAAACGGTCCCAGCTGCTTAAGTTGGTTTTCGTTGAAGTTTGTCTGACCAGCTAATCGCGCGGTGATCAACTTGCGCAGGAGTTTGTCGCTACGTTGCTCAGTTGCCAACCGTTCTGGATCCTGCGCGCACAGTATACCGTTAATACCGAAAGCTACGCTCGGCAGGTCATCATCATCTATCATGCGTGACAAGAAATCCGCCGTCTGATTTTCCCTCCCCGGCACGTGTTTTCTCGTGAAATCATACTCTTGTAGGCGCAATGCCCATCTCGCCAGCTTTCCTCTGGGGTCTTTGGCAGACTTAATCCACTCCAACGGTCTGTGGTCTGTTTCGACGTGAAATCGCTGACCCAGGAGATATGGCCGCCATTTATCTAACGCCCAGACAATTGCGAGACATTCTTTCTCTATGGTTGAGTATCTGCGTTCCGCAGGTGTCAAAGTTCGGCAGGCATACTCAATCGTCCCATGGTTTTGTTTCAACACCGCACCGATCCCGACATCGCTGGCGTCAGTGGCTACCGTGAACACCTCACCAGCAATGGGCAATTTCAGGGTCAACTCCTGCCTTCCCATTTCCTGTAGAATCTGATCAAAGGCTCGTTGAGCTTCTGCATTCCAAGTGAATTTCCTGTCTTGTTTCAACAGCTCGTACAAGGGTGAGGCCAAGGTGTTAAAATCCTTGACGAATTTGCTGTAGTACCCGGCGCGGCCCAGGAATGTACGGAGAGTGCGTTTCGAGGTGGGAACTGGGCTGCCTTGTATTGTCATTATCTTCTCAGGTAGCGGTTTCAGTTCGCCTTGTCCCACTTTATGGCCCAGTAAGGTGACACAGGTCTTTCCGATCTGGGACTTTGGTCCATTTATACGAAGTCCCGACTGCTGAATGCGTTCCAGAACTGCCGCGAGATGATGGATATGTTCCGCTTCTGATTGGCTATACACCACGATATCATCCCCGTACACAACCACGTTTTCCAATTCACTCAGCAATCGCAGCATTAGACGTCGGAAGGTAAACGGGGCTCCTGATAATCCAAAGGGCATCCTCTTAAACTGGTACTGTTTCTCACCAACGGTAAACGCCGTCTTCTCTCGATCTTCCTGTTTTATTGCCAGTTGCCAGTATCCTGATCTCAAGTCCAGGACCGTGAATATCTTCGACTGCTGCAGCCGATCAAAAATGTCAGCAACTGATGGAACTGGAACGAAGCGAGTCAAGGAAATTTCATTCAGTCTTCGGAAGTCGACACAGAATCGGTACTTCCCATTCGGCTTCTTCACTAAGACCACAGGAGAGTTGTACGGGCTATGTGCCTCCTCAATCACGCCCGCGTCCAGCATTTCCTGCACTTGCCTGTTCACCTCAGCCTCCAGGTGGATTGGTATCCTTCGAGGTCCATGGGGCCGATACGGTTGGCGAGTTAGTGGGATGGTGTGCTCGATCCAATCGCAAAACCCATATTGGCTGCTGTCATCCGTAAACAAGTGTTGGTATTTGTTGATCAGCGACTGCAAAGATGGGCTCAAATGTAACACAGCAACGACCGACTGCGAAGATCTCATTTCTCCACGATTAATGAGTGGTAGTGACCAGCATTCCATTAGCAACTTCCCACGCTTTAGATCAATGACAGCTTTATTGAGCTCCAGGAAATCTGCTCCCAATATGGTTTGTTTCGCATCTGGTGACACGAGAAAGAAGTGTGTTCGCTTTCGTCCCCCGATTCCCACGGTGTGTTCGGCTATCCCATCAATTCCCACTGAATGACCGCCAACCGCTCTTACGATCGTGCAGCACGACTGAAGCTTTTCACCTCGCCGATGGTTGATTAGTGACACCGCGGCACCCGTATCGATCAGACACCTTTCCATCGTTCCGTCTACTTCCACCATTGCTTCAACCGCACTCCTGCTCAACGCCCCAAGTACACAATCCTCGATCCGAAAAGAAAAATAAGGTTGCACACGTTTATTCGACACCCGAGTAACACCACGCCTCTGCGGACATTGTCTCTTCCAGTGCCCCGGTTTCCCGCAGATGAAGCAACATCCCTTTGTGCGCACCCGATAACGCTGAACGCGAAGCCCATTGATGTCTTCCGTAAGCTGTTCCATCATCCGTTCCAATTTGTCCATCCGTTCCACATTCTCATGAGGCTCTTCCTTCAGCGCAGCTAGTGGTGCGTCGCCCAGGTCTCGAGTAACTTGCGCCAACTCCTCCAATTGCATCTTCCGAGTAGCATTCGCAATCCGAACGCGCTCCGCGGTTGGCTGTGGGAGGCCGGCCAAAAACTGATCCACCAGCAACTGCGTTTTTGACGGCTCATCCAGCCCCGGCAAGGCGCGGTCCAACAAGCTCCTGAGGTGCACCGCAAACACGAGGGATCCGTCCCAGCACCAAGCCGCGACGCCTTGAACCGTCGCATCGCCTCCTGGCGGTCCGCTGGCGTGTCCAGGCCAGAGAGCAACGCTTCCTTCGCCGTGGTCCACTCCAACTTGACCGGACCTCTTCGCGCCGCCTCCAGAACCGCCTTCGCCCTGCCCTTGAGGAGACTCCGCAGGGCCGCCATCTTCGCCCGGTCCGTCTTCAGTCCTACCGCCTCTGCCACCTCCTCGAAATCCTCCAAAAACGCCTTCACATCCCCGTCTTCAAATGGTTCCGGCCAGGGAATCTTCATGACTTGCGAGGTCACGGCACCAAATGTTAGAACCCAAGGGCAGGCGGTAACTTGTTTATTGCTAAAGTGGCTTACACTAGGTGTGTTCGTTCATACCTTTGAGGCGTCCGCTCATCTGCGTGATTTCCATGGAGTGTTCCCCAACTGGTACTTGCCTCTGTGTTCACTCCTCGTGCACATGGAACTGTAATCCTGATGTCATCTTCAACTTTGGGGAAGTCGGCAGGGCTCGCTGTTGGTGTGTCATCTTGCACCACCACACTACTTATACCCGGCGAAGTAGTATCTACCTTTAATCCACCACAATATGTCCAAACGGATACTAGGAGACGCTTGCTTTAAATGCCCCGCCAATAATTACGTTGTACGTTGCATTTTACCCCACTATTCCCTCCCAAGATGAGTCTTAGAACCTGTAAACATTGGTTGGGACGAAAGAAACAAACCAAAGCGCTGTTGGTTGTTGTCCACCAACATTGCGTGAATTTAAATCAGGCATTACGAGATGATTATTTTTAACTTATTCGGGCTTCTCCACATTGCACTATTAGACCACACACCGAGTAAGCTGATTGACGTAAGTAGACTCTGAGGAACAGTTTCACCAGCCCCCACAAAGAATACACCATGTGCAGAGTACACAAGCCCATCACTTGGTAAATTTAGACACAATACAGCGTTTTTGGCAAATAGTACAACAGAAAAAGTGTAGATTGGACGTTTCCTCACTTAGGACAGATGGGAAAGAAAAAAATGTTGCTATGGAGTTGTTAAGAAAATGCGATGAAGGGTCATCAGTTATATAGAAACCAGTGGGTCATTCCTCGATGGGATAAGGAAATACTAAATCTGACTAACAAGGATGTGCAGCATCTAGTCGAGGTTGGACAAAATGTTGGCTTCATTTACTTCATCACACTTAGACAGATGCATAAAACTAGTTTGCTGAAATGGCACCAGATGGCTGTTCCGTTCACTTGGGAATTATTACTGATGTGCGTTTCTTTGTTCCCCTTCAGGATACCGGACTTATGACCACAAGCGGTTTGCACCACTGGTCATCAGATTAAGCCACTAAGCGATGGGTGCCGTTAACAGTACACCACTGAAAACTAAACGATACCAGTTTACAAATGAGAGACCTAACGAACTTGTTTCCGCGTAGTCTGCGCATGGTATGTTTACGCTATTGTCCTACTATAATACGCCAGCTAAGGGTGAGTGAATTTCAAAGTGAGCACCGCGACAACCGTGCTTGTACTTCGGACCAGGCGCTGAATATACGACTGGGATGTTTTGCAGGAATCACATCAACTGTGTTTTATGATGTACGTAAATTGCGCTTCTGTGGAAGAACCAGTCGACTTCATGTCTGTGACTGATGCTTGTTGCAGCTTAGCAAATGATAATTATGAAAGGCCATATCCCCTGCAGCACAAAAATCATCCTTTAAGACTAAGTATCCAAGTTTCAGCAGAATCAAGATGGTCCCCAAGGCATTCATTTTCTCACATTCACTGGTGTAACTTTCGGTGAAATAGTATTCCGAACGAACTCAACGGTCTAGGTAACTGGAGATAATCGGGGGTGATGCTCAGGAAACGGTCGTAGACATTGGAGCAGTTCGGTAATGTAATACAAGTCAGTACTACCAAATGCCGTTTCACCCAATGATATACCTGCTTTATTGCCCTCTTCGTACATTGACAATCACTAAGCTGTGTGGGTGCTCAGTCGAAACCAATTTCGATTCATTGACGCTTGTTCATTGATTTCAAATCGCTCTCTCGATTTAAGGATGCAATTCCGCCAACTGCCCTTTCGTGTGTTATATTAATACCTGAGTGGCTGTTTCTACTTGTACTAGATGTATGTCACTACTAGACTCAGTCAGGCAGCCAGCACACTGTAATTTAAGAACTGTACGACCGTTTCATCTAGTCGAGAATCATCAGCAGTGCGCATTCCACCTGGACCATATGAGGCTGGAGACCATAGACTGGACTGTAGATAAAACTGATGTAACAATATATGCATGGAGAAATAAGGTGGCAAGCACAGCCTACCATGCTAGTAGATCTAATAAGTTTACAGTTCGGGCGATTGACTTTCAATTCTATATCATCGGATACCCGACCAATTTACTTGAAAAGCGCTAACGAAGTGCAGAACGTACATACCTTTACAGGTTCCATAGGCATGCGCTACAGATTTCTTACCAATCTACTCATCAGAATGAATTGGCGTTCTCATAGAAAGTGGAAATTAAATCGAAAGCTGCAAAAGAACACGTTGGGCTATTGCAAGAGCATTTTGGACGCTTGGCCAATACAGTTTGCTTTAGGTATTGAAGAACTGTTTATCCTTGTGTTAAATACGCAGTTAACGCCCCGTAGATAAAGCAAACGTAAGATCTGACCATTCTGGAGCTTCTATAACAGCGGCTACTTAAACACGATGATACAGTGTGCCATATCTTGTGGGAGCAGCGGCTGAATGCAGTGGATGTCATCGCCATGTCTCCTCACCCAAGCAATTTACAACGGGTTACACACTATCTTCTTTGAAGCTTGTGCTCACCGACGAGGAAATAATGTTCGGCAACGTAAACAGAGACCTACCGCTTGGCCGTAGCGAGTACGCGATGATGCTCCTTCCTTACATCTGCTACACGGAATACGTCTACAGGAAAATCGATTAAACCTACGTTGTCACTCCATACGAGAAGAAACCAACTGATCATTTCTAGCCCAGCAGTCCCACGATGTCACTTGGAGGGTGTTTGTCAGCCAATTCATCTGGTCAGTGGCTAATACTTCGGGAACTAAGGTATTTTGCCCAGAAAAACGAAGTTCTTGCTGAGGAATCGGACTAGAAAATGCATGGCTTCAAGGGAAAACACGTGGTGCGCTTACAAAGCCTGTCCGAGTAATCAAGTTGGCGATGTCTACAACACTAAAAGAAACCACTGTCTTAAGCTGATCCGAGAAGACGAACTCCGGAAAAAACAGAACTTAGAGGACAGAGTCAGTATCAACCATGAACTACTGTACAGACGGACTCCGCGACTGTAGCGCAGAATCCCGTTCAACAACCTGTCCAGTAATAGTTTCACGAGAGGCAACCAACGTGCTCCGGCAACACGACATCCTCACTGTCCGGAGTGAATTATCATCTCATCCGCTTTGTGTCACATCAATCAACGCCTCTAGGGTTAAACCACGTATCGTACACCGCAGCAAATGTGATGATAAGACTATTGTCATTGCGGGGGCACAGTTACGGTGGCGTGGACGATATCAGAACGAAGGCATTGAAGATGGCCGCCATGAAATTTGCCGAACCATTAGCTCGTTGTTTCCTACAATATCTTGCTAAAAACACAGGTTCCTACAATGTGGAAACAAGGAATAGTTGCTCCTGTTTACAAGAGTGTGAATCCTGTGGAGCTCTTGAAATGACGTCTAATCACTTTCCGTCCTGTGTTAACTAACTTATTGAAAGGTTTTATCTCAGGGAGCTCATGGGAATTCTTGGGCGCAACAACATCTTATTATTATGGCAGCGTGGATACCGCATTACAAACTTTCAGCTAACCAGAGCAAGCTAGACAGCATCAATCGATGCCAAGGTAGAAGTTGTCGTCGTCTACGTGGCCTTATTTAATGCATTCGATCGCTTGGACCACCACGTTCTCCTTCACTAGTTGCGAAGCCATAGAATCCGTGACGTTGTGCTCGGTTAAGTAATACACTCCCTTATTCGACGTCATTTGAATGTTGGAGTTCCAAGCTCCATTTCTGATCAAATTAAATGCCTGTGTAGAGTACCACAGCGATCATGCTAATAAACTGCGGTTTTGAATTTACACAATTTGCAAACAATGTAATAATATGGCATGAATCAAAACAGCGGGTCATAACACGAAACTGCAACCAGATCTCGTCAGGATCTATACGTACTCATCTAAATACCGGCTCCAGTTCTATTTGACGAAATGCAAATTTGTGAGCATGCGCTGTCAACGCTCCCATGAAAAATGACTTGCAGATCCGCAGTTGCTACGTCTTAACCAGGAAATGGTCCTAGGGATGAACTTGCAGGATGACCTAGGCTGTTCGAAACATGCCGAAAACAATGATCAGTGAACCATGACTTTATACGGGCTAAGAGGCATGGCCTTACAGGCCTGGTTGGGTGAAATTGTGGGTTATCGAAAGACATTAATGAAAAGATGCAGTTAGTAGTGTTATTGTCAGAAGGCCTGACTTATCGTATTTATGGCATTTGCCCTGCACTCCGAGTGTTTCCATAGCTTCAATAGGCAAGAGAGACATAAATCCAATATCTTTCCCGTGAGTAGGATTTTTAATAGTATAAATAACAAATGTAAGTGTCGGATTGCGTTTTTCAACCGACTTTTAAATACAGCTGACGTGTGTTCATAAACAATCCATTCGAGGAGTGCGTCCCATGTTTGACACACACGAAGAGAAAAGAACTTGCTACGGAACTCCAGGCGGCTGTACTGTTCCGCTACTTTCATGGAGCGACCACTAACGTTGGTGTGACTGCTGACTTGCAGTAAAGAGCAGCCCACATGGTTCAGATTGTGTAAAATCAGGTATGCCATTAACAAGTCGCCTCGTAGTCGGCGATACCCAGCTAACTACTACCAAACATTTTAGCCTCTGCTCGTATGGAAGATTGCTCATTCCGAGGAAGTATTTGGAAGCCCGGCGTTGAGTTTGGTTTAGCGCAGTGAGGTCGTGCTTAACCATGGCTGCCAGGCTTGGATTGCGTATTCGAGGTGAGAGCGAATACACACATTGAGCATCTGTTCGAAAGTAGTGGTGTCTATTTGTCCGAAAGTAGGTCGTAACAGGTTGACGTTTTGGTTGCCAGTTTTTGGTCTTTTTGCAGATTACACGGAACAACCCAATTTATCCTGAACCAGCACGCCAAGGTCGCCTTCGACGCATGATCGCTGAAGTACTTACGTTCTTCACCGGTAGAAATGGAGAATATGGAGAATATCTTGCAATTGCTCCCGTTGAAATGTAGCATATTATACGCTGACCCCTAATGTAGGTCAAACTGACGTAAATTCTGATCAGCATCCGCCTGAATCCTGCGACATACCTTGATATCGTCAGCAAACAGTGGAAAAGTTGAAGCGATTGTCCCTGCAAAGTCAATAATAATTACCAAAAACAATCATGACCATAGAACTGTGCTCTGAAGCATCCCAGACTCAACCGGTTCTTTGTTAGCTGAGGAACTCCGGACGCTGACCACCAATTTTTGTTACAGGATAAAGTTGGCGATCCATCTCAAGACAGGGTCAGCAATCCCGTACTAATGGAGCTGGGAAAGGAGAATCCAATGAAAGAAACGATGGAATACCTTCGACAAAGCCAATTAGCTCACATCAACATCCTCTCCAGTGTCGGCTGACTCGGTCCAGGTACTCAATGCAATAAATTGTGCACTAGCACTGTCGACGAAAGCCGTGTTCCTCGCGAGCAGTACTGTTACAATTTTCTAGATAATACCCTAACGCAACAGTGAGCATTGATTTTATTACATTGTACAGTACAAGGTGAAGAAATACTTCGTAGTAGTCTGAGAACTCTGTCTTGTTTCCGCCTTGGTAATTCTGTGTTATTATTCCAAGCTTCCACATGACATGAACGTGATTCGGTCTAAGCAGCGCTGAAAGAACAGTGCCAAAGCTTTTGCCAGTTACTTAATGCTGTGCCCAGTGTCTCTGAACGAATGGCATCGACTCCAGGGAAGCTGTGGTTTCCGCACAGCCATCAGTTGCAGCAGCAAAAATGATGTGGGTGAGTTCTGAAGGCGTGAAAACAAAAGCTGGAAAATTGGCTGATGGTAAAACTCTCTGCAATGTCGGAGCATATTCGGTCCTCAACGCATTTGAAGTTTCTATTCTTTCGTAGTTAGACCATCAGCCATCCGGAGTGGAGAAATTCCCGGCCTCACCTTACGACGACCTTTGACATAGTTGTACAGCCATTTGTGGTTATCCCTGTAAGTTTTCTCCCTTTTTTGCTTATCTGGGGCTTTGTCATCCCTGAGCATTTAAGTGCAGTGGTTAAGCTTGACTAAGTGTATGTCCCAATTATCTGGCGTTTGTGGTAATCTATACTCTCACCACGCTGTGTTGCATATAATCATCCACTTACCAGTTTTACTCCTGTCGAAAGAAACAGTTTTAGGCCCATTGCAAATTATTGCCTGAGGCATCTGCAACCAGTAGATTGAATTTGCTGACGAATTCAAGCCAAAAGACTACAGAGTGGCCTTCGGCAAGTAGGGACCAGTTTGTTGCGCTGAGGAGCTGGGCTAAGCGGTCGTAGTGCGCGTAATGGTGCGCACAATCTCAATGTTCTGGTGGCGATATTTCGCAGGTTTACTATGATGATATTGCGCAGAGCAGATAAAGTCGAAACTGCTGAGTGTATGATCACGGCCATCGAAATGCCATTCTATACCTAACCAATCAACTATATGTTCCTCGTTGGTGAACGCAAGAACCACTGAAGATGGTCTAATTCCTGTTCTGAAACTGGTGGACATAATGAGGTAGTTGTAAAGTGGAACACTCGTTATAAGCTCGTGCAGATCTGCTTTGTATGTTATCCGATTGCAGCCGTTGTTTGTAAACGGTATAGGTTGAAATCACCCATGATAAGGATGTGAGTGTGCTTCTTATTTAGATTGCGTCTTAAAACTGGCGCATAGTGGCAGTCCATTTTCGGTGTAGAGCTTGTGTGCGGTACAGCAAAATAATAGGACAGGGGTTTCTGTCGAGTAATTACGAGAGGAACCAATGCGAATCAGCCAACTGTAAGTCTATATCCTCAACGGCCTCTCAATGTAGGTCGCTTCGGTAAGACTTAATTACCCCTTCTCTTTTCGTAAGCCTGTCGTTTCGTATGAGTGACATGTCTAGCAGCAGGAATTCAGCGTGTATCATTTCAGTGTGCAACCATGTCTCCGTGACACCGATGATATTGTATAGCAGCAGACTTTGGTGATCTTTCAGTTCGGCCAGCTTATTGAAAAGGCGTTGTGCATTGATATAATGGCAGGATAGCTTTTAGGCCCCTAGGAGCCAACAGAAAGCCAAAGGAGCCGTGTGAGGGAGAATGCCCAAAGATGCAAGGTCAGGTGTCATTCGCTTTTTCGATGGGATGATGACAAATCGTCCGCAGATTGATGTGGACAAGGCACGTCGCACTCCTCCCCGGACGTACTGCAGAATCTCGTGACTGAACGGTATGGTGAAGCCCTTCGTAATCGCAGATATGTTCGCTTTTTCAATTAGGCTCATAATTGGTCTTGGCAACGCTTCAGTAGCTTTTAACCAAAGTTCAAACGGTTGGATTTTTTGATGTTTCCCATAACGTTCCAACATTTCTGTGGCTATCTGCCGTGAATAAACTAAGCTTTTTAGTGTTGTTCGACCGCATCCTTTATACGTTGGTGAGGAAGGTATCCATTTGGGCGATGGCGCCACAACGTTGTTCAAGGAAAGTGTTCCACGGCTGAATCACCACAGTCCTAAGTCGTAATTTCCGAACACATGACTATTGTGTGAAGGAAGCTCTGGCACGCATTAAATAAGAATGGTGCTTTGACAATCCAGCTTTCTACATCCGCCTGGACTGTTTATTTTTGCTTGTCGCGTGCTCCAGGTGACCTCAGGATAGATGCGAAACTTACAAGGTCCGTGTTGCAGCGTACTTGGAGAAAGTAACACATTTTCTTTATCAATGGCCGATTCCAGTGTAACTCCAATAATTCTGGCTCTCCATATTGTGCAGAGTTCGGAGAAGGAGTAACTATAAGTTCGTTTGTAGCTTTGACTTTAACGTTCATCAAAATACACATTGAGTTCCACTGGTCGGACAACTTGCCTCCGAAATGTGATGGTGATAGATTCGGGGACATTGGGACAGACGACAGTCAGGGCGTTATTGTTGGATTTCTTTATTGCTGAACTGCAAGGTGGGGTAATCTTTTGGTCGCGCTTTATGCCAAGTGATGATGGTCTAAGGTTTGTCTCCCACTTGAGCTCAGCGGTGTTTGCTACAGAGGAGCCGCTAAATTTAGTAGCCCGAGGGACTTTCGCAGCGATCTCTATATATGTGACTGGAGTTTCTTTGCTTTTGAATTTGATCAGAGACCAATGGGCTGTATACGAATTAGACTCGGGTTCGGCAGTCCTATTCTTATAAATGATTCACGTTGTCAAGACCGGCTGAATTGGATAGGTCACACGTTACGGGTGATGCCTAATTTACATGGTCCTGCGTACAGTTTGTCTATCAAAGCTACGATGTTCCCTTATGGCGTTCTGCCAAAAGCAAAGGACATAACAGCAATAGAGAAGCAAATTTTGCAACATTTCTTCCCTTAGGAGCCATTACGTGGTCCTGGTGCATGTTTGCTTCTACTCATATAATCTTCGCATTCGTTCATTTTCCACTACGTCTTCTAACCGTTCGCCCTTTGGACTAGGAGAAGCATAACTTTGATAAAATGGTCTAACAAACAGTACAAAACCAGAGGTCAGTTTTTGGGGCTATTTCGTTTTCTTACGTATGGCTTGGAAAGATTTCCAGACTTTGAATGATACCATTTGAAACGGTGCGAGCAGGCTAAACCTAATCAGACTAAGCCATTACGTTCTGCTTACCCTTCGGCCGGAGCGATTTTGGAATCGCATCCTGCTTTCTGCTACTCAACAGAGTGTCGTTACACTGCAAAATGAGCCGGTTGATGTTGTGAACTTTTCCCACTTGGGTTCATTGAGTACACCAGTGGGACAAGGGATGCGGTTACAAAGGTTAAATAAGGGTAGATTAGCGCAAGTGGTTGCTAATCTGGTCGGTTTAACGGGTTTTGCCGGCGCATTGGTTAAAGAGGTCCTAACAAGTGGCAAATGGCTTTGGGCTATCGATTAATTACAATTAAATGCTGGGCTAGCCGAAACGTAGTAGAAAACGCGGGATAGCTGCTGCAAGTAGTATTAAAGAAGAACTAACTGTGGTTGCCTTGGTGCTTCAAGAAACTTCTTTCGAACTAGAGTAAAAGGGCATCAAAAGGAGCCAATCAGCATCTCGGACCCACGGATGGTTTTTGGAATGTTTGAGGTACCTAGAGTTCCACAAATGTCGAACGCGTGCATGAGACTCCACGTGGAATACACGATCCATGCCTGGAGTCTTTGGCTCAAAGGTGGCGTTGGTGCACTGGAAGCTCCACAAGGCACAGCGAACAAACTCGTTTGGAGATTGTTTCATCTCACCTACCAATGCAAACCGCAAGCCTTGAGTTTGTACGGTGATGAATCGCGACGTCGGCGAGGAGTCCTCATCATGGTTTACTTAATACTGACAAATCCAAATCCCGTCTCACTTGAACTCTAACAACAGATCCCAAATATCAAACTGAGAGGTTACCGCCTAAAACTTGACGCGCAAAACAGTCGACTTGCATATCGACAAAATGTTTTCTCCCTTCCGGTGTCTCGAACATGGAACCCCTTCTGACTCTCGTCCACTTTCCCTCTACATGAACCCATTTCAAAAACGCTTTGGTGAGGCGCTTCCCCACTTAATTACTTGATAGACTTCATTTCAATCAGATGACAAGATAACGCCACCCAAAACGGTGTACTCAACAACCCTCTCTCAACTAGGCTAGTTAGAAAAAGTGCATCAATAATCACGTGAATAGCTTGGATGCACCCAGACTGAAGTTACGTATCACATTGGCCCAACGAAGGGACGCACGAGTCGGCGTTGCCATTTAAATTTATTATTTGTTTGCCCAAAGCATATGTGAAATGTTACTGCTTCCCATTTTTATTCTCACACGCACATTCAATTTCCATTTTAAATGATGGTTGCGCAGCAGTGCAGTTAAATGAATGGACGACTAAACTGATCAGTCACTAATTCATCAGTTCTTATAACTTTAATTTTCACTACAAGCGTCCTACTGAATTGACGATCACTAGTGACAAATGTCGGTTCATTGGGTGATCTAATATTAGATTACCTGTTCTTGTGTGATCCACCTCTGTCCTGGAGCTTAGCAGTAACGCTAACCTGGCATCCAAAAATCTGAAGTTAACGGGGCATTGCATAGAACGTCGTAGAAACTGACCTACTTTTCGTGTAGGCTATCCCAAGAATGCATTCTCCAAATCGTCATTTTATCGTTCACACTGGTCTTATGTGAAACGCAGATGAAAGAGGTACTCAGCCTACTACATTTTGCATGAAAAATTCAGCTTATTTAGATTAAAAACACGAAAGCTTCGTATGCTATCCGACACGTAGTGGCACTGGAAAACAAGACCAAATGCTACAAGTGGGTGCAAAAACTAATCACAGATGATAATTTGCAAGAAAGCGTATCATCAGTTTCATTTTTATGTCCAAACAGACCACCTAGCAAGACACAAAATACTAGCTCCTTCACTCACTATGAATCGCTGTTCTTTGTTCATTGAAAGTTGTAACATAGACAGAGTAAAGCAGGAGCCCAAGTATCTACAGTAGAGTATACAGTTTTATTTCTCCATCTAGTGTATAAGTGTTACTCCGGTGGCAGTGGAAAACTCTGGTCTTCAACAGACATTCGCTCGACGTACAGACACAAACCTGATTTCAGTTACTTCCAAGGGCAAACGGTGTACCATTAGAACGGCGTATGGGATTGGAGACGGGATTCCTTCCCATCGATTCCTTGATATTGTCGGAGATCCCGGAAAGTAAACTAAGAAGGAATCAGCTGTCATGCACGCGGAAACTATTGGGAAAAGTGAAACAATGCGTGGCGAAGTGTCCAGAAAGTTAGTTAAGATAGAGGCAGAGAGGTAGTGTACAAAAGAAGGAAGTAAAAGTATATTTCTCTAGTTTGCTAGCTGATGAGGACGCAGGGTCAAATCCTGAATACTACACATATTTATGACCACGCATAAGAAAAAAATAGATAGGTTATCATTTAAGATGTGCGTTGCAGAACTCGGTGCTTCAGCGACAAGTGTTTATTCAGCAGAATCAACTGGGGAGAAAATTATAGGATATCTGGCAAACCAAACTCCTTGATTTTAATTTGCTTGTTCACGTCCAAAATTAACGACTCTGCTGAGTCGAGGGGTTTCTTCCTTTGACTCAGGTAAACAAAATGTGAATAACTCACACGAATGTTGACCAATGCGTGTCCATTACTCGAATCCATTGTGCCCGTTTCCATTGGCTGTCTGGCTCGCTCGGTTGGCCCGTCCGTTCACCCTGAAATGACAATTTCATCACAGTGCAGATATGGCAGAACAATGCAAATATTAAAGTATGAATGGATTCCAACAAGACGGTATCAGTTGTTTTCCTTCCTAAACCAAACCGTGTATTATGAACTTTCATTCTTCCGTTCTCTTTATTGTTTTCTATGGTGGGTCTGGTCAGAGATAACTGGAAATAATAACTTGTTCCTTGATCAAAACCTCAGCATTGCTTAGCCGTTTAAGGACCTCGGACCGGGAAGACGTGGCTCTGTACCAATCTTGCAGTAAGAACGCTGGGTACACCTACAGGAGCAGAATACGCTGCCAGTTTGCATTCAAAACGAATAATATTGGACACAATGACAAGTGTAGGGAAGCCGATGGACCTGTGAACAAGGGCTCACACACGTCATAGTACTTAAAAGTGCTGTCGAAGGAAAAAGGACGGATTAGTAACTACGTAGGGTGACTTGAGAATGGTTTATATTCTGGTTAACAGTTTGCATCCACTTAAAATCAACTCTTGCAGCAGTGTGTGGCAGAAATACAAGGCTATTTTTCCCACACTGCCAATTACCCAAGTTAGAAGATCCAGCACAAGCAAATCTGTGGAGGTATTTTACGAGGTCACTACAATCTTTGACGTGCCGAACAATTTTGTTTCAATGAATTTGCCACTAAAATATCATTAGTCCGCCGTTGGACTGACGAAGACTCGTTCCATTTCAATGTGCGCAGAATGAGGATTTCGGAAATCCTGATGCTGCTTAAATATCGCCGTAGGAAAGATGAGAGAACGAGCATTTCATTCGACCAAACCATCTAGGATCTTGTTTTGTATATCCAGCTAAGTAATTTCGGTTTATTTATCAGTCTTCATACAGAAGAGAGCATTGCTACTTTATCGTCAGTGGTTCCGTACTTATGAACTGAATTTGAAAGATATGTGGAAGAGGCTACTTTGGCGAAAGTTATTGCAGATGTTTGTGAGTAGTGTGAAGTTCGAAGAAAGTAGAGCCACGATTAAAATTCACGCACAATAATATGCCTCGACGGAGTCGAACCCCGGTCCACGAATTTCCGGTCCGTTGCTCTACACCTGAGCTACCGAGCCCTCGGTAGCTCAGGTGGTAGAGCAACGGACCGGAAATTCGTGGACCGGGGTTCGACTCCCCGTCGAGGCATATTATTGTGCGTGAATTTTAATCGTGGCTTCTACTTTCTTCGAAAGTTATTGCCTCAAATTAACGTACTTGCGGTAGTTGTTTGGCTATTAGCCAGTGCCATTTGCCCTTAAACAGAAGGCTCGGAAGTGATGAGGGGAATGTTTATTAGTGGGATTTATAGCGATCCCATGTATGGACAAAAAACGACACCGTTAACTGCACAAGCCAGCTAGAAGTCTACATGGGTACTGCACGATGACACGAAGCGGTGAACGCACCGCGGCACTGGGTGTGTATGGTGATTACAAGTTATAACAATAGGTTAAGCGTACTCTTCAATGTTCTACATTGAAGACCTAAGTCTACCATAAAGCGATAACTGAGAATCTAAGTACACAGCCGGTAGCAAACCAAGGGATGTCCAGACTGCTAGTGACACTGTGCGAAGGATGCAGTCATCTTATAATGGGTAGTAAACAGGACTTCCTAAATGAATGCAGCTTTACTAAACTGACTAGCGTTGTATATGAAGTATTGGTCTTTTGCTCATGCAGTCCATTCACTGAGTGACTAGCTCATAGAAATGGAGCATTGTAGTAAGTGGTAGTATCACTTAAACCACGGCTACTGAGGGGGCAACCTGATTCACTCCTGGTGACTGAAAGCACGCTTGCAGTGGTATATATAGCAGCGTCACCGTTCTAACGTCCACGGTTCCTGCATTTGGTAGGAGAGTAGAAAAGCTGCGCAGGAAGAGGTGATGAAAAACCCGTTAGACAATAATTATACGCAGCGGTTACGGAAACACCGACTGCAGTAATCACCAGACCGACTGGTAAGAATTACCCTGAACAGGCGAGGGAGGGTAGGAATTTCAAAAAATAAGGTACCTGGTAGAGAAATCGATGGTTGGTGGGCAGTGAGACCATGCGGGAGACATTTCAGAAAGATCAGCTGTTTTTTTGACGCCAGTGCATTAGAAGAACACAAGCACACAGGACGGAATAAAGTCATTACTGTATCTAAAGTAGCCAACTACTGAGACTGAGAAGACATTCAAATAAGTGAAAACCCCAGAGGACCATACACAAGAAGTTCAGGGCAGCAAAGTTGTAATTCCCGAATAGATAGCATTACTAACAGATTCGAACACAGCATACCCTACACTAGCCACGGGATTAACTTAGATGATGTCGAGTTCATTGAAAGCGTCTTACCAGGCACACCCTAGCTGCTGATTGCCGGACAGTGGAAATTGTCAAAGCCAGCAGCTGCGACAAGGTGCCACTTTTAGCTACATGGTAAGTAAGGTTAGTCAGGCCAGTTGGTGGAGCGTCAATACAAGTGACCTGATTTGCGAATAATGATCACCGTAGCATATGTAATTCGCAAAATTGCTTTGTACGTCAATCTGATCTACGCAGAAACACCAAGATTATTCCCACTACGACTGAAACAATTGAGGTGACTTCACAACTAATGACTTCGCTAACATCACGGCCAATCTCACAGCTGCAGCAATTACTATGTTTGTAATCTATAAATGGTTTCATCTACCATGTGCCAACTTACATCTCATGTAGGATTAAATCCGTATTTCAGGAATGAACAGCACCTCTTCCTTTCCATTCCAGAGTCCCGGTTGACCGAAGGAAGATTCCTATGTCTCTGAGCTCCTGATATAACTTGCTGCCGTTCAGCAAAGAAAGAAGCATGTCTTCCTTCATATCAAGCGGCAAACTATACATAGAGGGACTTTCTGTATCAGGTATGCGAAAAGCAAACAGCTACTTTGCTGTTCCTTATTCAAATGAGGTTAAACTAGCTGAACACTGCCTTAACATCATGCCTTGTAAGTAGCTGATGATGTTGGACGTATATCATTAAGAAGAACAGTATTCTCAGTAAAAAGCTTCACTAATGCATACGTTCATAAATATTTATATGCATTTGTAGTCACGAGGGTGATTTATACGGCAAACTTGAGTTTTGTTCTACATAGATGGAAACTATTTTCATCGTAGTGTGTTCGTTTCCCTAGTAAACTGCGTCAGAACTTCGTCCACATCATGTGACAGAAGCACCAGACGTAAGAGCAAATTACACCTTCCATCCTTGTCTGTTACTCCTGCTTTCATTAATTAATTCATTACATGTCCTGGCATATGGTGGTCAGATTTCGGGTGTGTGGGCATGAGGTGTTACTGAGTGCAGGTAGAGTAGGTGCCTATAATTTTGTTTTTTACCTGTTATGCAGCTGATTGAATTAGGAGCAGACTGCCATAGAGGTTCCGCGCCGTTCCTTCGTTCAACAAGAGTTATGATTAGTCGAATCCATTTGTGGCATACTAAACAGGAGCACCCTTGCATAACCTCGGAGTCAGACTGTCCGTTACCACATTTTTATAATTAGCAAGGCTGTTGCTTCTTTCAACTTTTCTCGGGTAGTAATAGGCACTTGTTTATCCTATAGAAACAGACAAAAATCTCAGAGGATGCATCTATTTTGTGGCGAATACAGTGTGAAAACTTGTATTTTAATCTTTCTTTGGAAGCTACGTATTACAAGATAGAAGAAATATATTTACAAAGTTTCAATAAGTGTTTGTCACGAAATTGTATTTATTTCAAGCATCATACCCAAGATAAAGCGTCGTATAAGCAACGGCTTCACCACTTTGTGTTTTGGATGGCAACACTCAGGGAACGTTGAACGTCTACAGGTAATTTATAATGTCTAACATGGTTTCAGACGCAGACAACCTTGCCTCACCAATTTGCTATTTACTCAAGTCTCAGGAACCAGGGCGGCTGATGGAGAAGTCCCCATAGATGTGATTTAGTTAGGTTTTTCTAAAGCATTCGACAGTGTGAGGTAGTTCGTTCTGCTCCGCAATCTTGCTATCTGCGGTATCAACGGTTCCCTGCGCATCTGTTTGGAAGGTTACTTACATGACAGAGCAACCAGGTAAGGGTAGACGACAAACACTCCAAAACCCTGTGCACCTCCAGTGGTGTACCTCAAGGACCTCTTCTCGACCCCCTACTGTTTTTAGTCTACATTAATGACCTTCCAACAAACATTCTATCTCCGGTGCAAATATTTGCATACCATGCTAAAACATTGAGAACCATTCGCTCAGCATCCGACTGCGACTATATTCAGGATGATCTGGCTCGGATTAACGAATGGGCAGAAGCAAACCGGCTCCCACTGAACTCTGCAAAGTGCCACCTGCTGACGATGCGTAGCAGCTTCATCAACTCATATCTTTTGGTGTAACACGTCCTGCAACACATGGTAAGTGAAAGTGACTTAGGTATCATCGAGCAAGAAAGTCTTGACAATTTGCTCCAATGTTCGAAAGCAGCAAGTGTGGTAAATTGGAACTTGAGACTTTTGATCCGATCTCTCGGTACTTTTGACTGACGGCTAATATCATTGGTGATCAAGTCGTCTATTCATCGTCATGTTGGATAAGCAATTTAGGCCTGGTGTCCATGGTTAAATCGAGATGTTCGCTTATTGGAACAACCATAAAGAAGAGTCACAAAGGCAACGCGTGGACTATCCGGTCTCAGTTAGGAATTGAATCTTCGTTTACTCGGTGTGTTCTCCTCAGAATAACGACGGTTTTCGGAGATCTCATTCTCACATAGCCGTTTTGTCGGTATTCGTGCTGTTGTTACCGTGATATTGTTGCCTTTGTGGTATTCCAGGAGTGCATCTTCGGTAATACGTCCATTAATTTGACAAAAGCGGAATGGAAATCTTTGGATTGTAGTTCGATGGCTCCGCACCGTTCCCACCATTGTAAACCTCAGCGACTGTTCCATGCTTCCACATTCTGGTAATCTGCATTTCTTCAAAACAACGTTAAATGAACCAAGCTACTGGTTCGACGATGTGCATGTCAGCTGTGTTCAATGGCTTCGGTCTGATGTCGTCCACGCCAGGAGAGCTGTGCGCGCGCAGGTGCAGTAGTCTTTTAATCTCATTTTCTACTGTGCATGATTCACTGTTTATTCTGGGTGCGGTAGATGCTGCATTAAAACCGGGTGGGATGATAATTCAATCTGGAAAGTGTGGATAACATAAGGCCAAGCACGTTGGCCGCCTCTTGTGTAGAACCGGGATCTAACGACACACTCTCCGGAGCTTATGTGTACGACATTTTGGTATTAGTACTACATTTGGTCGCTAAGTTCTGTTGATGCTGGATTTTGTCTTCACCGATCAACATGACCCAGTGATTCTGTTGAGTTAGGTAGACCTCCCAGGCGTTATGAGAGCAACAGACTGAATCTCCTGTGACCCAGTATGCTCGATTCCGGCTCCTCATGAAGGATTTTCCTTGTTTCAAGCAAAAACCTTTGATTGATGACGCATTTGGAACAACAAACCAATGATTTTATACGAATAAAAATGCTAATGCTTAACAGGTCCCTTAGGTACGTTATGGTGAAAATGCAACATTAAAATATTGTAAGCAAAATCGAATTTATACCGATGAACTTACTAAGGTACACGTTCAAACAGCTGTAGATCCATGTTGAATCCATAAGGAAGGGCTTCAAATCGGATGTTGGTAAAAATGGTGTCTCCCCCTGGTGAGGTGACAAAGTGGAACGAAATCCGCGATTTGACTGCTGGTGAACTCTCTTACATGCACACGTTTGTTCATGGCTACTGTGTTATGTCAGATGATGCGGTGGAATAATTTCACGATCAACTCAAGCTTTTAACTGTGCTAGTGTGGGGGCACATATGACAGATTTCTGTAAGGCGTTCCGCGTTCTGCAAACGCACACGGAGAAGAATTTCCGACGGCATTCCAAACGACTGTACTGCACTGTCAGCTTGAGAGGGTCGCCTCTAAAATTACTGTTGTGACTGAGCTCTAGCAAGTAGCGGTACGCGTGCTTGGAAGCTCGCAAAATCTGGTAAGTCAAATTGAGGTCCTTACGCGAGCTCCGATACGGTCCACCGAAGACCCGAACACTTGTACCCTACGTTCAAACCGCGAATTACAAAGACCCTTGACATTCTTGGGGTAACTCTAAAGTGATGTGATCCCTCCTCAGCCATGGCTGCCATACCTGTATTGCGTATTCCACATGTTAACGTATGCAGAAGCCGAAAATTTGTGGGAAATTCGAAGGATCGAATCGTCCGAATGCACGCTTCAGGAAGTCCACGTGTTGGATGCTCCTTCTTGACGCCATTTCAGTCTGCTTCGATCATCCAACGTCAGCTTGCTTTAACACTCCCATATCCTTCTCGCCAGAAGAAGTCTGAAACTCCTAGTTGCCGAGTTTGTGTCGTAAGTGCATCACTCTACATTTGTCGACATTGAATCGAAGTTGCTGCTAGATTGACCACACGTATACCCTATCCAGATCAGTTTGAAATACTGGGATATCATATGATGTATCGATTGCTCAAAATAACTTGATATCATCGGTGTAAAGAAGTCAGTTCGAGCTTACGAGGCGTGTGCTATCGTTAATATACATCAACAATAACCGTGTTCCAACTACCGATTCACGTGGTAGTCCGCATTTAACTCGGATTGATATGACAGGGATTTACACTGTTGTACTTCCAAGAGCCGGTTTAGAAGGAAGTTTTGATCCATCTTAGAAAATATCAGCTACACAAGGGTCTGGAGTTTGCAGAGCAGGTTGTTATGATCTGACCTTTCGAACACCTTTAAGAAGTCGATGAAGACCACATCAACTCCTGTGCCAAAGTTTACTGCTTCAGTCAACTGGATCGTGTTATTATTAGATTTGTAGGGAATTGGATTACAAGCATCAGTCAGGAGACATGAGACGACTGCTGGACTAGGAAGTAACAAACGGTTTCTTGAACGATACTACACAAGATGTCGTAATTATGGACGACTTATGTATCTTTGTCGTTCTCAGAGACGGATTGCTTGCGGCAGATTTAATGAAGGAGCACTATCGCGTGATCGTTACTGCCAAGCGGTGCACCTATATTCACGGCATCGATAATTAGTTCCCCGTTGGTGATCACAACGTCCCAAACATATTGTTCGTCACGGTTTCTGAATCGGATGGGTGAGGTGACGTGGTTGTATATATGTGGTTCAGCGATTACCTCTTGCAAGTCAGCCTTCAATTGTTCACAGAGCGAAGTTGGGGCTTCGATTGCGTGAAGGTTGCAGTTCCATACCAGAAGGACGTGACTGCTTGAACGTGCTAGGTATTGCTTCATCGCATAGACTAACCAGTTATACATCTCCAACGTTAAACTTTGAGGGTGGTAAACTAATACCAATATACACACAATACCACGTCTAAGGTGCAAACGGCACAAATAGAATCTAGAACTAGTGTATCTAGATCGTCGATAATATCGAGATGCAAATCAAGTCGGTATTACAGGAGCACACCGCCACCTCTGCTAGGTCGACCGTCTCGTAAGGAAGTCATGTCGCGTAGAGTATTCTCAAAAATCATTGATTTCCGTCTTCACTAAGTTTTCGGTGTCCATGACTATATCCCGAGGCGTAGTCACCTGATGGATATGAAGTTCGGTTAGCTAGCTGAGAAGGACTTGTGAGTTTCGGGATAAAAGGAGATGAGAGACTCGGAGGATAGAAGCATGTTTTCTGGATGCTGATTTTGATGCGGGTCTGTGCCGACACTTGCAGGGTCGACTACTGATCGCTTTTTGTTTGGCAGCTGGGAGAGAGACCCTAGGGTCATTCCGGGTTGTTGTGTGGAGAACTCAGAGCCAGTATGTTGTTGACAACCTTGTCCTTCTTCAGCTTCCGGGATGTTTTGACACTGTCCACGTTCTGAGCTGTATGGTGACCGGGTTTTACTGGAGGACTGCTTGTTCTGTGTTAAATTGTTTATTTGTGGCCGGCTGTCTATCGCCTTTATACGTATTTCGGATGGCGGCAATTTGCGCATTATGTGACATATTTCTCTCCTCTTTTTTGCCAGCAGTTTATATTGCAACTTCGGGACCACACCCATTCTACTTAGGTGATGGCGATAACCTTGACGTCGAATTGACCATTCGTGAAAGCACTTCAAGGATAAAACGCAAATCATCGCAGTCATACGCTTTCGCCTCTAGCTCCCTTAATGTCTGAAGTTTGGGGACACAGTGGACAAGAAACGAGTGTACATTGTATTTTTTATTAAGTCGCACGGATTTCGTTGGTATTTCTGACTTTCGCTCCAAGGAGCATATGAAAAACTTCGAACCGTGCTTGTGGTGGTAAGGAGGCGGATGGCTGACAAGAAAAGAGGCTCTGCGTCATTGCCTGATCAAAGTGTTTTCTGCAGTGACTGTGGTTCACCGTAGTGTACAGAGTTTGGGTGACAAACCACGCGTATCATGCTGGTCGGCTTAGCTTGATCACTTGTTATCTAACATTGGGAGTCCCACCGGTTCCTGTCGTCTTGTAGTTCGCGTTTTATGATGTACTCCTCGGATTCAGTCACGTTGGAGCATATGATAGTCAGCGATTTATAGTATTATCTCATATCCTCCGTTTTGGAAGGATGCGTGTCCGTTTCCTTTAGTTGGACCACTGATGGGATCAGTAGGAGCCTTAACCCATAGGTTTTCACTAATACGTTGTGTGGGTCAATCAATCTGCTTGTCGTACTCAAAGACGCTAGGAACGATACTAACAATTTCCTCGATTGTGTATAACATTAGCAGACAAAATATCAACGCCGTGAAACTTTCCATGCATAAACGGAGTAAAATACTTAATTTCCAGTGTCATGTTCCATTAGGAAGCACGTAGATATAAATGTGTGTACATATGTATATACATAGTAATAATTTTTCAACGAGTTCTGTCCCTTTGTTTTTCCACTTGGCGAATCTGCTTATAAAACATAGCCCTTATACATACAACAGCTTCAGTCCGGGTTGCTTTACACAGCGATCCTTCGTTCCGCTTCAATCGCTTTCAATACGAATAATTAAGGTTACTTGCTGGTTGAGTTGAGCTATTCACGCAGAAAGGATGTCAACTAGGGAGACAGAGAATTCCGTCGTCGAAATGTGTTTAGCTCAAGCGTATCAGGCAGCAAAGGAACAATGGTTTTATATGGTTAAAAAGCTCAAGCCTAACAGGTTCCGCAGGATGATTATGGTGAAAATTCAAGAAATAGGAAAAATTGTCAGCAAATTTAGCTTCACACCAATGAACTCACCGCGTTATTCGCACTATAAAATGTAAATCCACTGTAAGTCAAGTTATGTTCGTTAACTCATGCGTGTATCCTTTTCTACACGCATATGTACACCGATTTCGTGGGGGCCGGATAGCACCATAATTGACTGCGTCCTATTGTCACTAAGTGAACAGAAATCAGCTCAGGTAATGCAGGTGTTGAAAAGCATAGTCGAATCGATTTTTTTAAAAACGGGTCGCATAGGCGCAGCAATGACAAACGCCGAAATGGCGTTTCAGGGGTGACGAATTCGAAGAGAAAAATTGTTCCGGCGGCATTTCAGCCGAGTGTATTACGTAGCCTATTTTCGCTAGGAACACCTCTGTTTTGTGTCGAGGGGAAGTTTCATGCGTTGGCAGCAAGCATGATCAGGGATTTCAAGCTATAGTACACCAAAATGATGCTGGCGTTGTCGTCAGCAAAATGTGTCATTCTATGGCTGGAATCTTAAAGCTCGAGCGAATCAAATGAATAACTAACGTTGATTCTCGATAGTGCGAGCCATGTCTACTTTGGTATGACCATGTATAACAGAATAATCAGGAAAGTTCTAAAATCGTTCTATTATTTTCACTTGAAGAGATAGGAATGCTACCCAAGTGGTATAGAATGGTGGTTGAAACAGAGAGGACATGATACCAAATGCAACGCATAGTAGGTTTTTTGTGGTGGGTGTTTACACCATTCAGAGCTGCCCAAAACCTGAATGGCTGTAAGAACATCTGTGATGGGTCAAGTTTTGTTCAGAAATGCGAATGCAGGTGTGGAGTGAATTAGGAGATGAATTACTGATAGTGTTCGGGATGGGCCGCTATTTTGCTGATACATCAAAATGTTTGGTGAGTTGCATCTCAGTCGACGAATTCGTGCAACGAAATCCAGCGGAAGTCCATTTAGGTTCATATGACATGTAGATCTCATTATGGGACTTGTAGCTAGGTATTCCTTTCAAAGGAATCCAAAGATACTTTTAATGAAAACTAGTTAAAAGAAAGTAAACCATTTCCCAAAGATTGATAGAAATAATGCGGAATTCCACACTCCGCATTTACAGACGGCCATCCACCCTCCAGCGAAGTAGGTTTCTCGGCTACGTCAAGTTAATAGCATGTAACTAGGATGTCTGTACTTAGGTTCACTTCCCGCTATGTAAGGTTAAACCCTGTTGTTCAGACATTGTGGAAAATCTGTCCCATGTGGAATACTCCGGTTAAAGCAAGTTGCGGCGTTTACAGGACCTTTTTATTAGCCAATTATATGATACAGTATTTGAGAATGTAGATGTGGTCCTCTGCGATATGTGGACCTTGCAGTACCAGAGGAGCAGCCAAATAAGTTGCAAATATCTTATTTGTAAGCTTCGGAAAATTGGTAAATCTGCTTTACAGCAGAACTAAAAGCACTACGCTCAAAATTTGCCGTTAAAAAGTTAGTTCATGACCTGCTTGAGATTTTTACTACAACGCTCCAGTGCCTGCAAAACTTGGAAGAAAGACTGCTATGGTTGACTTGTTCCATGCTCCTTTATCAGTACTCATGCTCCTGTGATGCACAGTACGTTGGTCGCACTGCCAGGCATCCATCTTAGAAAGTGCACGAACACATGCCGATGTGGTTCTGCCAACGTGCAATGAAGCCATCTATTAACTCTATTATGTCGCACCTACTTGCTTAAGACCCTAGAGCATCAGGAAAGGAAATCAAAGTCATTCGCTTATTCTTTGAAATGCTTTTCACAAAGCTTATGCAAACAGCTCTTGTCCATTGCCAAGCTATTATCCATTCATTATCTGAAGCAGGTATTGTGTATACAAAAGCACTTCATGGGACCGATACTATCGCCGTGGTCAGCCAACAATTTTATCTAGCCATTTGGTTGTTATCCGAGATATTTATTACAGATTACTGAGGTTTGATGTTCTAATTTTTTTCTTCATTTGGGTTACGATTTATTGACCGTTCAAGAAAATTGCAGTGGGTCCCCAACTCCAGTTGATGTTTACATTGTACTAACCCTGTGAAGTCACCATTTATATCTGAAGAGTTTTAAGAAAACAGAGAATCCTTTACCAAGCATTAAGTTCCGGCATTGACTTCGGTTAGTAAAATCTTAAAACCTAATGTCGGTCAATCAAGCCATCCATAGATTCAGTTAGAATAGAGAATGCAACTAGTTCAGGAAATTGTTCTATGTAAAGATTTCTTAGGGAACATTTGTGGATTCAGCCACACACAGAGACCGATTGGGAGCAAAGGTTACGCAACTCAACTTGCAGCTGCTATTTTCAGTCCTCTGTGAAGAACGATAGGAGCACAGCTTCTTAATGATGCAACAGGTTAGCACGTATGCAGTTATGTACTGATCGTGAAACTAGGCACTCACATGATTGGTTGACAGTGACCTTGCCTTACCTTCCTTACTTCATTGGCCTTTCGTTTTGGCATGTCGTGTCACTGTAACGTTGGAAGATCTCACTAATAAGTTCCGTACTACGCCTGCGCTCTCTGTTCCGTGTATTTGCTACGGGCCACCCTTAACACAAGTGCAAATCAGGAAAGTAATAAGCAAAGTGCCTCACGCACTAGTTACAGTGGGCCAGCAATATATAGAACGCTACGGCTTTTTCTCTAGATACGCTATTAAAAGTTGGTTCGTAGCACGAGTGGGAGTGTAACACACAGGTTTTTCTGAGATGAGATGCTTTAACGGTAATGGAATGTAATAGCACGTCAAGGCCATCAAGGTGATTATACCCACTCCATGAATGTCACTCATCGCATTTGAAGGGGTCCTTTGATCCTTTCTTGCAATTGCGACTCTACCAAACACAGTCACACATGCAGCGTTACAGTACCAACTTCATTCAACCTGGTCACATGGTTGGCGGCATCCGGATTCAGATTTGCCTGTCACTGTGGTCAGCCACAGTACGCCTGCGCCTACAGAGGGACAATGGGTTGCTTGCGCTGCACCACCCACAGCTCCAAACACACACCCCATATCCAAAGTAAACCCGAAGGAATAAGACCGCGAGGCATGTGGATGGGAGCCAAGTTTCATCAACGGAGCCGACCCACACTCTTTCACAGGCAAACACAAACACGCTGTATTTGGGGAATCAAGCACACACAAGGCGGTGGCTGGACGGTAATCCGCTCCACACTGAATGAATGGAACCACCCTTCAAGCTTAGCACGACCACAACCACCGTGCACCCCGTCTCCACCAGCAACGACTAATTGTCTCCTAGAGTCAGTATGGACGAGGTAGTGGGTAATAGACAGGTAGGCACCTTGTCAACATGCACATCAAGCGCAGCCACACCTGGAATGTCAAACAACAGCCAATCACTTGAAATGACATTATCAACTAAAATATTTCTGTTAAAGCATACGGCTATGCAGACATAACTCTACCCTAAATTAGCAAATGAAGTAAGTTGCTTAGCAACGAATCCACGATAAGTAAAATATGTCCGGAAGTTACTCAAAAATGCTGCAAACACAATAAAGTTAACGCTGATAACCACAATTAGCGTAAGCAACGTGGCCAGTTAATAGAAGATTTGTCAGGCAGGCAGAACAAACCAAATAAACTGGAATGAAATTTATATAGCTTAAAAAGACCTAGTTTAAGTGTAAGTTGGTTTAGCCCAACTGCGGTGAAGAAGCATCATGAATGCAACCTCAGCCTCAGCATAGCGCACATCTCATACATATATGGTAAGCGGCATCCGGATTCGGATTTGCCTCTATATCTACACATAAGCATCTAAATGCCAATCTTTCGAGTTTGTTTTATCATGATCATGCGAATGCAGTTGTGTCTCACACTGCCCAGATTAGACCATTTATTTAGAGGTTTAGTTATTTATTCCATCTACTCCCAAACAGGTCGCGCCCTTACCTCCAAAACGGACCTGGACAATCGTTAATTGTTTTCAAAACTAGTTGCAGCGTGCGTTTCCTCTGTTCAGTGAGGATTCATCACCACGCTTTCCAATTGTAGCGGCGAATGATAACTGCTGGTATCCCGCCTGCTCATGACCAACAAACTGGCTGAAGGACATTCCAGTGGATGTACAGCTCACAACATTTTCATTGTATCCGGGTTTCAATGAGTATATTTTTCATGTCATTAGTTTTAAAAATGTGGGAAGTGCATTTTATTGGATAACCAGCCCAGTAGCATTGAATGAATGATCGCTAGCATTCGTTCGTTTTATAGTAAAATCCCAATAAATCTTAAAAACAGTATTTCCGCTGTAGGGATTTGAGCACTGGTATTATTGATGATTCAATTTAAGGTCGCCAAGCGTTGTAACTGCAACTATAATTGATTAACCTTGCTGCGTGGAGAGCTTGGTAGTTTATCATCCTAGACCATGAGAAATATCAATTTAACAAAAGACTATTTGGCACCATAAGGTGCAGATTGGAGCTACGTTGCCATGCAATAACCGCGGATACAAAATAGGGCGTAAATAAAGTCTACTATGTGCAATAACGGAAGGTTGTGGTCGTAAGTTTTGGCATTCTAAGACATCTATCTAACGTTTCTAAGTATTAGGTTACTGTATTTTCTGGTGTCTTGCCGAGCACTCACTGTGGTCTTTTAGCAGAAAATATATACACAACAGTAACAGTCGACAAAGGGGAATTTCAAACATTCGACTATAAATATGGCAGTCCATTTTATCCTCAGCAGATCAAACATTAATTACGGCTATGCGAAGCTTCCGCTGTTACTACTACTACTACTACTACTACTACTACTACTACTACTACTACTACTACTACTACTACTACTACTACTACTACTACTACTACTACCTACTACCTACTACCTACTACTACTACTACTACTACTACTGATACCGTGGTTTTGCGACACACTTAAGCAATCGGTGCGGGTTGTTGAGCTGCATGTTGAGGTTAGTTGTTTGAGTCGCAAACCACTTTTGATTGGCGCTCATTTTGATGGCAACGTGCGGTTGTTCTGGGTGCCGTTTTTGCACTTCCCTAGCTGGCGACATAAACCGTGTCTTTTTATAGCTAGGCGAACAGGGAACCATTTACTGTATAAAATAACAGCTTCCTTACAACTAGGTCTGCCTTCTGAAATGGTTGACCGAGGCACCCCTAAAGGTTTACATACATTTCGGGGCTAGGTCCCTTAAGCTATATCGTCGCGAATCTAGTTGGTTACTCTGCACATGGGGTAGTATTGAATAGGATCGTTTCGTTTGTTTCGATCGGGACTCGAAACAACTGGGACTGGTATAATAAATCACGGTCCGCATTATGCCTAGCATAGACAAATTGACAGACTCATAGTAACAACTTAACGTTTCATTTCGGGTGTCACACAAATGGATTTTACCGATATTTTTGCCATACAACTTTCCATTTGTTTTACTGTTTCTCAGTCCTCTGCTCTTGCTTTTACTCAGTGAGTTGCGGGTTACGCTGCCTGTTGCCATTACTAACTTGTTCACCATTCATTTTACTCCTTTACGATACACGTAGGGTCTATACACCTCGCGATTTTCTGTCAATTCATACTCCGATCCTCTCTAAAGAGTAGTTGCCGCAGACTAGTAACTAAGTCATCCGACAAGCTCATTCAGGATCAATCTTATTTTGGAGAAAATCCAATTTGCACTTCGATCATCTCAGCTGTATTGGGACTATGCGTTTTTCAATAGTGAACTGTGTTAGTAACTCTTTTCTTTTTTAAACCCCTAATACGTAAATTGTTAGGTTGATGGTCGAGTTTTGAGTTTCCAGGCTGCCAGCAAACCAAATGAATTGTGGACTTCTGGAATGCGTAGGATATATTTGCCATAGTGCTCGGAATGTTTCGTGAATTCACTCGGATGACATAGCTGATCGTGATTAATTTCATGAGAACTACCGGTCCCACTATAGAACGCCTAATCCAGTTTAGACTATCAGTCGGTACTCCAAGCAGAAATGTCATTTCTTCGCTAGCTAAGGACTAACCGATATCAACGGTGTTTTTCTAGAGCCGGATGACTTAGCAATTTAAGAAACGGGGACAGATGCTATAACAGAGCAGCAGGAAAAAATCTGTTGTCTGGGCGCCGGATATTAGTCGGTAGTGATGAAACGTAGGAGGCTTGTCAAATACGGAACACCAGAGATGGAGAAAGCTGGACACAACAAATATTGTACAAGTTGCGAAGAATGAACAGCGAATCAGCAGGAGCGCGAAACAACCTACCACACGGCTCACCGAACACAAATTTTGTAAGTTGTGTCCACTTAGTAAAACAAATGAACACAAACAAACACTACTAAAATCCCCTGTTCTTAAACACTGAAAGAGTACATTCTTCAGGTTCACTATAAATCCTTATTGCATTGGATCCAACGTATTTGATGGCAGAGTGATCTGTAGGGAACAAGTAGCCCATAAGAACTCTTTTTCGTGTTTAAATTTTGCCATCTCTTCTTCCATTCTATTTGATTGGATGCCAAATCCTAAAAAGTTTACACAACTGTTCTAATCCTTTGTCTCAGTTGACAAGAACAAGGCCCCATTCGGTGGACATAGATGTCCAAGTCCTTCCGTGATGACAAATCCGTGGCAGCGTTAACAAGAGACGAAGAAGCAAATTGGGCAAAACAACCTGCTATACTGGTCCGATGGGCTTGTAATCTACGTTGTTACGTTTGCCTGACAGCGTCGGCCAAGTGACATGCCTGCATAATTTCGTTCTAATTACACTGAAAGTTGGCAGGCGTTCCACCCAACATCTGCATCGGTAACAACTGGCTCTACTGCTCTGACGATGAAAACACGTACCAGGTGAAAAAGTGCATTATCGCCCATCGTGTTGGCGGACAAATCCTGATATCCGACTACAAAGTGAGTGAAATTAGTGAACGGATGGTGGGTTAAACAAGGGAGCAGTGGAAGGATAAAGTGCAGGGGGATGTTCAAAATTAAAGGTTTTGAATCAAAAATGCGCACATCAGGAAACTAAATTCTTAACTTGTAGACTGGTCGTGAAATTGGCAAATGCATGTGGAAATATGACTAACTTGATTCACTGAACAGGTTACCATACAAAAGCTGTATTAATTATAAGATTTTCCATTGAACCTACAATGTACACAGGGTGTAGATAACGATATATTATCATATCCTCTTTTTAAATGACATGGACTTAGGCCCAGTAATAATATATGTGAAAGTATTTAAGTGTTCAGCCTTCAATGTACTAAAAGGTGAGGAAATTCGGGTGTCAGTCCAGCCCGCTGCCTCATAGTGTGAATTCTAATTATTCCGCCTCCTGGTTGTAACCACGAGAAGTATTCCGTTGACTGAACACATAATGTGGGCTATTACTGACCCAACACATTACTACTAAGACACACAGCAAACCTTTACGTTACACGCCGTACGCCCGTAGCGTTTTCAGTCGAGGTTGGTCTGCGTAGTACAAGAAACCCACAATTTCCATAGCCGTCGTTCCATTTGCAGCTTGCGGTGCATCGAGAGTGTACTGTAAACAAATTAATCAGACCTGGTTGATCATCATGTAGGCGTTTGGTAATTTTGTAAATTTGAAGGATAAATCTGCTTGTGGGTACGCCGCAAGAAGGACCAACATGCTGGTTCCCGGTATTTCACGCCATCATGCCTTGCTTCGGGCAGGTGTGATCAGCTTGAACTAGGTGCTGATGCTATGTTTGTATAAGTTGACTTCTACGCACATAGCCAGTATTCGACCAAAAATTTCATGGACCAGATTTTAAGTATTCGGGTACAACTGAAGTGGATAGTTTATTGATCTTTCGTTGGTATTTCCCGTTCTCTTCGCAGCCCGTCGTGACCTGCTTGTCTATCAAGCCTCGCGATAGATCAAAATTATCGAGGAAAGCAGGGAGTTCAGATGAGCAAACAAACAGTCTTATTGTTAGTTGTCAAAAATAGGAGCTGTGCCAGTCCCAAGATCTTTAAAATAGTATCTTGTTAAGAACATTCTTGTGGTTTGACTTAACAGTGAAATGCATATATTAGCTCAAACGCAGTACTTTTAATCCTAATAAGAGCCAGTTTAATTGAAACACCTTTGCCAACAGGAAACAAGTTTATTTATCCCGGATGAATAAACTTCCGAAGTATTGGTGGCTAGGTAGTTGGCGAATGCGGTTTCTGCATCTATTTGATTTTTGAAACATTTTGCTTGAATGAAGTTGTCTAGTTGTTTGAAAACGTTGTGACACGTAGGCGATACGCCAAGGTGGCATGGTAGGTGATGCAAAATTTCGCAGCTCATCTTGTGCAGCTTCCGCTGGCTTCGTGGTGCGATGTGCGGCCGAAGGTTATCTGGAGCAGAATTAGCTACTTTCTGTTGACTAGTGCCGCACAAGTGTTGAAGTTTTCGGTATTTGCTGATCATACTTCTCATAGGTAGTATTTTGGTTTAGATTCAGAATGCTGTGATGGAATAGACCAGCCCCAGACCACAGAAGACTTTTTCTTAACCTTCATGGGTGCAATTTCTGTTTTGGGGAGTACTATGATCCTTGAACGTGGCCAGATATTAAGTGGCCTGTTGTCCGTTGTCATAAAATACCCACTTTTCCTCATACGTCACAATCCGGTAGAGAAGCGGGCCATTTTCACTGCGCATACATACTTTGATTTCCTTGGTTTTCATACCATTCATATGGCACCAACTTCTCAAGCACTTTCGATATTCCACTCCCACGTAAATGACTGAATTCCGTCACTTGCGATACCGCTAAATCAAACGTAAAATCTCAAGCACTTTTGCGCGGATCCGATTCACTTAACTTCGTTAATTGACCGCCGTTTACTTCAGCTGACAGTCCACAACGTCTTCCGGTTTCTAGAGTTTCGGAATTTTTAAAACCATTATCGCACAACGCAGTCATTGGTGGTTTAAGGAACACAAAACTATTGATGTCACGATGTGTTTCCGCAGCATTTCAATTAATTATAAATTGGAATAATACCGTTGTGCGACATAGCCTTTCGTCCACTGTGCATTAAAGGTCTTATAAAAAGTGCACGACGTGTATTTCTGTGACTACACTATCAATTCTGCCTAATATAACGAAGGAAGCGCTCCAAAACTATCTATAGCATCAAGGCAAATTATCAATAATTTATTAAAAAATAATGCCAGTAAAATCAATTAGAGGGTTTCGGTACAGTTATCATATTGAATACCGCAACAACTTTCTTAACAACGCAAAGCTTACTTCGAGCTGATTCTGAAAATTTGACGAGCCCCGAACTCGCATCAGCAGTCTCTACTGAAGATGGACTTCCCCAGTCTACCCAAGGGTACGTTACTCCTTGCTGTGACTTTTAGGTATGAAGTGGGCTACGGTAGTCCGGGTAGCGTAATATTTTATAATGCACCATCAGGCGACCGCGATTCAATAGTAAAATCCAAATATATCTTGCCATCACTCTGTTACAAAGGGATTATTTGTTGGACACAACCGATGTTCGCGGAAGCAATATTGCCCCGGTGTTAGTCCTCCACTCTTGCTTCAATGGTTAATGCCTTCCTATATTTGAGAGCATAAGATAGAGAATCATCAGGCTAGGATATGTTGGATAAACAGGGCTGTCAACTATAAAAATCGTAGTTATGATATCCGGCTTGCAAACGGTGCAATGGAACAATGATTTGTGAGGCGTGCACGGGCGAATGTTTGATATGTCCTATAGGATGATTAAGGTGCAAACTACAAAATATTACGAGAAAGCGGTCTGTAAAAGTACGTGTGAGATACATGACTCGCCAAAGGGGTTTGGAGAAGCACATGTGCGTGTATTTCAGCCTGGAGTTAGGAGAATTATGATGCCTTCCACTGTTCTACGCTAATGCCATTAGCTGATGGTCATAGGCTCTATCACGTAGTGTATATGTGTAGGTGTATCATCAAGATGTTTTTTGAAAAAATAAGGTGGGGTATTAATCACATGCACCGGAAGAGCTTTCTAACGCTATGACACTCGTAGAGAGAAAATATTTCTTTGACATTCCAGTCGGCTATACTGCGTGTACAACATAAAACAATGAGGCCTTAGAGATGTGTTTCCACTGCGTTTCACAAGAGAGTGATAAGCGTGGCTTGGGTTTTTCAGGATGTGATACACGATAATGTGATCTTCCTGT
The DNA here is from genome assembly GCA_944474145.2 of Dicrocoelium dendriticum. NCBI lineage: Eukaryota > Metazoa > Platyhelminthes > Trematoda > Plagiorchiida > Dicrocoeliidae > Dicrocoelium > Dicrocoelium dendriticum. The sequence continues at coordinate 129,879 of CALYDF020001365.1, forward strand.
AGACGCTGATAACGGCCGCGTAGATTTTGAGTTTTCAGTCTGAGTGGATAGGGATGGCCGGACAAACCTCTGACGTTCTTTGTCGTCCTGCGCTGTGCAGTATCGAGCACAGTAAGGAGGTGCTTCTGCCAGGTTTGCCACGCTTGGATAGCTTTTTCGCTTGCGGCCTAACGTACGCGCAAAGGATTTTCGGGAAGATTGTGGCATCAAACTATTCCAGCGCTCTACGAAGTTGAAGTGCTTTTTCGCATTCTTTCATGCCCTCTCGGGCTGCATTTAAATACCCAAGATTTACTTGGACGGGCACACCACGATCACATTCACTAGAGGCCCACTGTAGAATTTGTAGGCTAAGACGGTAGTCGTGAGTACTCTGATGGCGTATGCTCAGAATGTTTTGCTTGGTGGCGTTGAACTACATCATGTTCTCGATGGACCATTGTACGCTATATTCAGCTCATCTTGTAGGGTTGTGTGATCCTCCACTGAAGCGATATCGCGCCATATCTTTAAATCAACAGCAAGTAATAGAGGGTTTGAAGACAGCACGCTTGCGCGATCATTTATGAAGACCAGAACAGGTGGGTCCCGAGTACCGAGTCCTGAGTTACTCCGAAACTTAACTTCGATTGCGAGGGTACTGTGCACCCTCAAATTCAAGTGACACTGAAAGAGAAATTCACCTATCCATCCTAGGCTGGGATCGCCCATACCATGATTCCGGAATTTTCGCAGTAGTCCATGGATGTTGAATTGAGACTGGAGACTGTGATGACCGTTAGGGAGTCGGCCATTAGGCGTTTGTTAGACGAGTCATTGTCGCCTGAGATTCGACTTGGTTGTACAGCTGCTAGCAGCACTCCGGATCCTGATGGTATTTGTAATTAGTGCATTCCTTTGGACGTTGAGGTTGCCATTAACTTATTCTATTCACTAACCTGTATGAGAAAAGATTTCACTGATTTGGTCGTCCACATTGAATGAACAACTACTAGTGGCAACCTACCTGCTACAATTAAACAAATTTACTAGAGCAGCACAACAAGTTTTCGAATACGAAGTACACAGATTAGGTGAAGATGACCTGACAAGGAAAATGTAGCCCATTCTGGATGTTGTTCTGTGATTTTAACTCACAGTACCCTACTCATCTCTGGAAGGGTATTGCTAAGCATTCAGCTAAACTCATGGCAACAATTGTCAATGCCTTTGGGCATTGTATCCAAATGTATTCTCGAAAAGACATCAGCCGTTTCACTATAGCTGCGGAGATAAAAGATATGTGGTTGGGATGGGATGGCAACTTGGTGGAGGCACTGTTGCGCATTTTGGAAAAACGGCGAAATTATTGTCAAAGAACCGTCGCCGCCTCTTGTGCCCTATGTGCTAACCTGCATGCTAAGTGAAGGTCAGGAATACCGTGATTAACACGAAGAAATTGTTTGCGTGTCTGAATAGTAGCTTTGAGTTAGAGCAAAGTTTTATCAAAAGGTCTTGTTTTTTCTTTATTGTATTCTCCCGGGCGAGTTTGACAATGTGGTTCCTTTGTGTTGTACAGACCTCCCAACTGTGGTAGCTCGAGGAGGCTATGTGGGTGAGCCATGCCCATTCCCTCCATATTATGCATTTCAATATCCTCCTCCTTAGGAACGAATTCCCTCATTGGTTTGGTGGATTTCGGTTCCAGATGTGCTTGCCACCAGCCTGATGAATCTGTTGACAAATTCCCTGCAGGCCATTTTAGGGAACTATTCGGCTAGGAAAGATCAGCCTGTTACACCAATGTGTTTGGACAGGGCAGCATACTTGGATACGACGAAAGTTCCCTCGGTAAATTCTTTAGGCTACTCTGCGTAGCACAAGTATTTGAACACTAGTGCCACATATTCGTTTCGGCCCAATGGAGTGAAGGTTGTTACTACATCGATCAGGAGTTCCTCGTTGGTAAAAGCGAGATCAAAGATGGCGGGCTTGTTTCCTGTTTCCACCCAGAGAACCAAGACTGTCCTTTGGAAGTGAGCATCGCTCAGCCTTAAATGTTGACCAATCGTTACAGCTGTAGAGAAATATCTCGTTGCTTCCGACTCAAGCCTATGTGTACGCGTGTACGCGTGTGTACGTGCTAGTCTGTTAACCCGTCGTGCGTTCGTGATAGACTGTGCGTCCCTAACGCTTTTTACCTCTACATTAAGGTTAGGACTCGAAACCAAACTGTTACCCTCCTGCGGTCAAGACCACTGGCAGCAGTCGAGTGGCTGATTCTAACCCACAGCGGTCAGGTGAAATGCGCTCCACTGACGATTCTCGAAACAATGAAACGGTCGTTCAAGGCTTTTTGGGCGTGTGATATCTGACTGGCTGAGTTTAAACGTTGTGAACTTCTGCTCAGACCATTCAGCTCCCCATAATACTCCTTTGAAGCAAGGTATGGTTTTAAAAATAGGGGCAAGACGAAAAATAGCAGTCTGGAATACTTGATGACACGATGAACCAGAAAACCGGGCGAGTTATTTCTTACAGGGCCTTTGGTTGTTGTAGACTTCCTCTTGTTTACTATACAATCTATGCATTCGGTTTAAGTGGCGAAGATGGGCATCATTTTTATTTTGTCTTATGGGTTATGGAGGACGCTTGGAGACGATGATAAGTGACTTCATTACTTAATCAGATAGACCAAATATCAACGAGGAAGTGCTCTAGTCGACCTTTTCTTCCGCTTGAGACACGTCAGTTGTGCACGTTCCCTGCATCGTTGTTACGTCCGTCGATGATAGTGATTAGTTAGCTCAGCCACAACGCGATGTAGTTGGTTTACCTTGCATTGACCAATCAGTAACTTTTAGTGTCCTGCTTATGATCCAGGTGCGCAGTTTTCCCCCGATACACTCTGCTTCGTATCCTGTCTTGTTCTGCCTAAATACAGTCTGGGGGCGTGCTGCTGTTGAATTTTTACTATATAATTTTGACGACAGGTTCAAGTCAGACCTATCAATAATCACCCCGCTGACTTTTGGTCTTCTGCTGAGGACAAACCAATCGTATCAAACTGGATGATTTGGAAGAAATCACTCACTAACTACTTGTAACTACTGCCTGTTTTGAATTCTATGATTTCAGTGTCCAACAGAATAAGACTATTCAGACAGTTGCTGGAAGATGAAGGCTAGTAATAATATGATGCTCTACGTTTGAATGATTAAGCCAATGGTATATCTGCCTTGGATAAATATACCATACTTTGAGGATTAAAACCGACTATTTATACTGCGAGATACTGCTTTTTAAAGTGCGATCGTACGCTACAAATCAGTTTCGCGGCCTAACGACCAAGGAAGTGCGCACGGGAGAACAAACGGAAATATACTAGAAAAAATGTATTGGACGATCGCCAAGGTGTCTAAAGCTAAAGATAAAGCACCAGAGGAGAGCTAGCTAAGGAAGATATAGCTGTGCGTTGAGTGCGTGGAAGGGCTTTGGGTCGCGTGCCGAACTGGCACACTTCCCGAATGTTCTTAGATTTATAAGAATAAGAATGATACATAAATTTCCGTTGATGAGCGAAACTGTGTCCATGGCGGCACAGATCAATTTGTACAGAAGTATCCATACTCTTGCTTGGCCGACATGCGTAGGTGGAGTATTAGAATTTGCGTTTCAAGTATTAAAATTCTGACGGTTGGTTTAGGCCAACGCTTAGTTATGAAAACATTAAGGATTAGATGTTTATAGGCCTCTCTTAGAAGGGCTAATCGAGGGATTATTCCCATGTGAATATAGAGCTTTTGGCAGTTAAATCAAGGAAACTGGCGAGCTTGCTTCTAAATGTTGCCTGGACGGACGTCCTATTTTGTATTTCAAACCAATGGGAACAAGTTTCCGACAGGAAAACCGCCTAATTCCCTATTACATACAAAATCTATAATTTAAGAATATTTTAGAATAATTTACACATTCATAAGGGGGAATCACCAAGTCATTACAACTTCATTGCACACATCCACCAGTTCCTTCCCGTGTGAAATTCCGCCCAATAAGTTTGAAGAAGAAATGCAAACACGAGACTTACTAGCGGACATTCTAGACGAAAATTGCACTTAAAAGATTGTTATGTATAACCGAGTTTGATACCTCGTGGGAAAACGCCAGTTTAATCGTTTGTCAAGTGGACAATATCACACACCAACTACGTGAATTCACTGACCATCCAGTCGTCGATGCTGTCCACATAGTTGCTAGACCACAGACTTCACGTGAACGTCGAACAAATTTCGTGTGCTACCGCGGTGTGATGCAACATGCTCGTGCTTCTATGTCGCCACAAAGAAAGTATTTGAAAAAATGTGGTAAAATAGGCCATCTAGTTTGCGTATGCAGCTCGGAACCCGCCTTACAGACTAATCTCACCCAACCGAGGCGTCATAATGAGCTGCCGCTTGCGGAAGAAAACGTTCTGGAAGACCAAAACCATGATTTAAATTCCGTCTACATAAATACCGTAACACCTAACTAGTGCCCTCCATATACGAGACGTTTGGTGATCCAGACTGAAGCTGGTGGCCTTTGAATATCAGCAGAAACTGCTACCCTGGAGCCACTGGGCCATGGTACATTTTGAAGCAATATTTGTTTGTACACTCCATTTCACGCTTGTGTGCGTTCTACTGACTGCAGGGATTCATGGAAATCGAACTTGGAATGACGCATTTTTACTCCGCAAACCAATCGAACCACGACCTACTCTTCTTCATGTCTACGTACTGTGTAAATAGCTGCGTCATGATTAAGGTAGTTCACGCCGATCAACACCGATGTACGCCTCATCGATAGTCGAAAAGTTCAGTGGGAGCTAGATCATGGTAAGCCAGGCGACAAAACTACTCTGTTTCATACTACAATATACGTATTGTTATCACACAAGGAAGAGTAGAGCATAAAACTTTGTTTCTACTTAAGCGCGGAAAATGTAAAACAGTGCGGCGTCACAGGTTATCCTGCTTTTGCAAGAAGTGCGGTGTATAGGTAGGTTCTGCGCATTCATGCATTGTAAGTTATCCCGATACCGGATCACCATCAACAGACGAAGTAGAAAATGATGGCTGTTGCAGCAAACATTGAACATTCGCTTAGCTTGCATAGAGTTCAATGTGAATGAAGGGATGTGTCGTATGGACAATCGTCTTTCAGAACTTAAAAGGTGATGCAGTTTTGTGCTTTCCGGAGTCTTTGCAAACAAATGATAAACAAGATTCCTCCACTTAAACAGCGAAATATAGTCATTTCCTTGCGCACCTGCAACACCAAATAGCAGCAACGGTTGCGTTATTCTTCCATAGAATTGGTTCCCTTAGAGGTCATCAGAGTTGAAACAGATGTCAAACAGTTCGTGTCAGCTAAGTAAATGGAATGGGACGACTTTTCGCGTCTGTGATACAGCCAATTACGCACTGATGATTTCACCTCGATCGTTGTCGGATCGTCTACAATCGAATTGCCAAGCTGGGCAAACCAGTGAACAACCGATTCATCAACACGAACTACCGGTATTTCGAAACGTTTTTAACAGCCACGCTTATCGCTAGATGGAGGCAAGTAGAGGTCAGGATTCATGGAAGCCTCGGAAGATGTTTACTGCCCATTTGGGACTCGATCACAATAGGTGCCCTTTCCGGAACTCACGTAATTTGAACGCTTAGCCCACATCATGCGAGGTAGGAGCCAGTATTCTCTGACCAAACGTGACTGTTGATGGGGCTGAAACCCGAACTGAGCAATGGAACAACCGACTCTCGCTGCATGCAGGTTAATATTACAAGGCTGGCTGGCTAGCTGAACAATTGCCTCCTGGTGCTAGTGGGTGATAAGGGTTAACCCGTTCCAACAAATAGTTGTTCCGCTGTGCCCTTGGATGTGGTGGGTTCTCTCTATAAATAGTCAAAATTGTCCGTTTATCAACATTGTGACGTGGCGACTGTGACTTGCCACCAAATAAAGTCACCGCCCCTTGCTTATCGGTACAGTCACTCAAAATAAACGGGCCTCGAACATCCCTCTGTCAATGACGATATGTTAACACACTAGCAAAGGTAAAGCAAAATATTTGCAAAGCCAAGCAACACGGCGATACATCCCTACTCGCATACATGCATTATTCATGTAGCAACATATACAACCATACTGTCATACTATTGTATATTCCTAGATCACTCGTTGTATTCTTACCATGATCATGCCTGTGCAGGTGTGCCTCGCGTAGTCCAGAATAAAAATCTATTCATGTAGTTATGTAATGTTGCCCTCCAGAAACACGAATATAATTGATACTCGGTTAACCACTTATGCAGCCTGGGATGCCCTGGACAATTATTGCCTTCAACCGAGTGGTGCTGACCGTCTCAGATATTTTGAGTTTCGCACAAACAGTCATAGATTGACACAACGAAAGCACATCTGGAATATAAACGTATACCTGTAGATCCAGAGAACATGCGTAGTGCTGAAAATCACAGGGAGACGAAACGGCTTCCAAGTACCCGCCCCGATGCACTGTCCTACCTTAACTTGGTCTAGTGAATATCTAGGAACTGTCGTGAGAAGTTCGGCGATTTCAAGAGGTTCTAAAGTGTTTGAGAGTGGGATGTAACCTAAGACTCTGAACCAACGCATGGGATGGATATCAAGCAACAAGTAACAGAGAATACAGATTAACGACTGAGATTAAATGTTGTTCTACAGACACCTCTCCCATGCTTTGAGTTTGTGAGTCACAAATTAAACTGATTGGAACACCCTATAATTATGACTCATCTCTCCATTTAACGCCTAATAAATTTAGTACATTTTCCGCTTCAATGTAACATGTTACCCTGCATTTATTTTTGCGAAACGTTAACTCACAATTCAATTGTCTCAAAATAACGATTAGTTTGCCAGAAGCGTTCCGAACAATACGTTTCGTCTCAAAACGTTCCGGTACTGCAATGCTTTCCCAAGTCGAATGTAAAATGATTATTATGTCAAAAGCAATGTCGATTTGGCATTAGGCCTTATTCTACCTACAATTTCTCCAACCAGGCCCAATACCAAGTAGCACGTGCCAGACAGTCTATGTTCAATATTTCAAACAAAATAGATATAACTAATGCTAGAGTTGAGCTTTCCAAGTTACTCACTCCCCATCCTCGAATACTGCAGCATCATATACGGAATTTGCGAAAGAGTGCCAGAGTTGCTGTGGAGAACCTGCAGAGGTCACTTACTAAGCATCTGATTGGCAACACTCTGCTATGAGTTTTCGAGAAGGTTGCAAGGAACTTCATCGCGAACCACTTTGAATTCGACGATTGATGCACAATTTGTTGCTGGTTTCCAACTTGTTACACAAAAGGACCTATTCCAACCTGCCTACACTCAATTTACAATATTGTTCAACTCGAACGTTTCGCAACAAAGCGTTTACACTGAATATACCGAAGGCTAGGACGAACGTCCGCTCTAAATTCATCCTGTGCAGATATAGCTATCGGTGGAATAAACTACCAATAACACTCAGGTCATGTGACAATGTGGCAACATTTAGTGGCAGACTCGCCAATTACCTTGATCTAACTACCCTTAGCTCTATATTCACATGGGGAAAATCCCTCGACTAGCTATTACAAGGGGGGCCCAAAAACATACAAACACCAGTGTTTTCATAACTATGCCTTGGCCTCAACCATCCGGTAGAATGTTAGTAAATGAAACGCATATCCCAATGCTCCACCTATGCATGTCACCCATGCAAGAGCATGGATTCTCATGCACAAGTTGATCTATGCCGATATAGACACAGTTTCTCTCAGCAAGAGAAATATATGTATTATTATTATTAGTAATAGTATTAAATGCGTACTAAATGTTCGGCTGTGTCTTCCACGAGGACTGTATGTAGTGGACACCAGATTTGACTGCCTTCTGAAGTGGCCGATTGGTGCTGTTCGAACAAACGGACACTGCCCCTCTTTGCTACCTAATGTACCACCATCTTGACACTAAAGGAATCGAAACTCACCAAAGCGTTCAAAGTACCAAGCACCACAATGCCAACATAGTGTTGGTGTTCTTTGGAACCAACCTGTTGCTTTGGAAATATGTTCTGTTCCACCTTTGATTTAGTAATTATATCAACCGAAGTCATATCTGTTTGAATGTAATAGTTGTGAATCACTTGTTTGATTCATTATTCTGAGATATTCCGTCTTTAATTAGTGCAAGCTAACGTCACCTCCACAGTTCAGTTTGAATAGTAATTTTGTTCTGATATCTGAATATGCAGGCGATGTTAGGCCACATACACAAAGCAAAGCATTAATTATCTGACATTCTTGTACACGAGAACCTTTCCCAAGACATGTTCACTCTGCCGGCAGATGTCGCAATGTCCTTGTCTTCTACTCCAGTAAGCTTTAAACAAAGCTAACGAAGGTTAAACACAGACATCTGCTCTCCCAAAAGTGTAGTAAGCTTATCGACGGTTTTTGATAGATAAAATTGGTTGGGCGTTCTAACAAAATATAGTGCCAATAGCTTGTTTGTTCAGAACATGCAAGTTTTTGTATCAACAGGCGTACTTTTGCTGATCCAACCTATGTTGAACCGTTGACATTATAAATGTTTTCATGTCTTTTGTAACAAGCCAAAAATATATCGCCACTAAATGCCTGTATTGCATTGACCAATACAACTGTAAGTTTAGTACATGAGTAGTGGTCCAAAGACGCATCTCTCCTTCAAACAGCTTCTACATCTAGCACAGTTATGCCAATCCTATTTAGAACACAACAACAACGCCACCACCACCACCACCAACAACAACAACAACAACAGCTTTAACAAACACTGTCCCCACTACCATGACTGTGCATATTAACTTCTTTCCTCATCCGGTTTTTCACCGTTCAACAGCATGGAAACGACAGCACCGTTCATCAGCATTTGTTAGACCTTCTGGAAGGAACTCTCTGTCTGAACATCAAAATAACCAGTACGAAGCGCTTAGTTTTCGTGAAACACGTCTGATCCTTTGTGAGGTCACGGAGATGGGTGGATTCTTTACATCTTATTTTACAAACTAAGCGGTCGCGCTTAGTTTAATAGTGCATGGTGAGATACAAAGCATAATTTTACGAGACCAGCAGGATGAATAGGCAAACGGAAATCAAAATCATGTTGTTCCAAGGTGAAACGTGAAGTAACAATGTTTAGACCTTTGCAATTTATCAAACTGTTGTGTATCTTTGATCACTAAGGTACAAGTCTAATAGTCTTTCGAATGTCGTCATGTCTGGTGGTTTTACCACATATCTTGGTAACTTATTCCAGTGAAAGGTGAATCTAAGTGCATAAAAATACTTTCTACAATTCAAACGTGAGTGTTGCCTCGGCTTTGTTAGTAAGGTGCTAGGGTCAATGGTGGATGCTCGCTTTCAGCTAGTATCCGGTAGGTGGGAGTAAGATCTCCGCGAAGCCATCGGTATTCTGAGAACACACTAAGTACACAAAGACACAGTTCGTAACTTAGACCGGAAAGTCCACGCGTTTACTTCGTGGCTCTTCTTTGGGGTTGTTCCAAAAGGCGAATGTCTCATTTTAAACATGGACACCAGGCCTGAATTGCATATTCAACATGAGGACGGATATATCAATTAGTCAGCATTAGTACTAGCCGCCGCTCACGGGTGCCGAGAGAAGATCTCGAAAGCGTGACTTTCAAATTCACCACACTTGCTGCTTACGAACATCAGAGCGAATGGCCCAGCTTTTCTTGCACCATGATACCTAGGACACGTTCAAAAGTCGTGTGTTATAGGACGTGTTGCTCCCAAAGATATGCGTTGACGAAGGTGCTACGCACCGTCAGCAGGTGGCACTTTGCATGGTTCAGTGGGAGCTGGTTCGCTTCTGCCCATTTCGTTAATCCGAGCTAGATCATCTTGTAGACACGATCGGATGCTGAGCGAGTTGCTCTCCATATTTTAGGATCATCTGCAACTATTTACATCGGCGATAGAATGTCTGTTGGAAGGTAATTAATGTAGAGTGAAAACAGTAGCGGGCTGAGGACGGATCTTTGTGGTACACCACTGGAAACACAGACATTCAGAGTGAGTGACGGCTACTCTTACCTTGATTGCTCTGTTCGAGTGAATGATTTAACTATTCAAGACTAAAAGCTGTACAGCCAATCGCCCATACGTCGGTAGCAACAGACCGTTGTAGGCGAGTGTTATCTGTTTGCAGCAGGAATATGTAGTGTTGTAATAACGCCACCAAGTACGAACCCTCTACCTTCAAAGGCCATTTGAGGCAATACACAAACACTCCAATATGAAAGAGGTCGGGAATTTTTACAGTGTCCCCAAGTTTCTTTCTATGAAGGTCTTTTTTCTTTTATTGCCTTTGAATTATGTTGGAAATTAGAAAGAAGGAAAATTAAATTAATCGAGTAAGCATGTAGAATCGATTATCGCGCCCTCCAAACAAGTATGCTAAATATTCGGTAGACCACTTCTTGGTACATACTCGGTAGTCACTCGATACGAAAGCGGCAAAATTCGTTAGCAACACGGCTTTGCTTTTTGTACATTTCGGTTGCATAAGGACAAATATTGTAATTTTATTACTAACATGGCTAATATGTTAATGTACCCGGTTGCCTGAGAAACTGTACCCGTCATAGAGATCGGTTAATATACATTACTATAAGCATGTATTGTTTGAGCAATCACTGTGTGTACGATTATCATAGTCCAAGCGTGTTCCGAACATGGTAGTAAACTGCAGCGGCTAGGGAAGATTGAAGGTTCTAGAAGTTTGAAATGTGAGAGACACGCGTGGGCTGAGCCGGTTTGGCATTCAAGTTTTAGGGCAATGTTGTGAAGAAACGTATACGTGACCGCTTTTACGAGTAGGTCGTTTAAAGAAAACGTGAAAGTCGTTATCACAAGTAAGTCGTTTCTTGACGAACGTTTTGCGCAACTTTTTTAAGTAGCAGTTTAACTGATGGTAGGTGGCAGCCTTAAGTCCGCATTTTTCTGTTCTGTTTTTCGTGTAAGACCAATTTGTCATCAGTATTTGGTTAATACTATTGCCAAAAACTATAGCCTAACCTTATCTGTAGTGTGAACGACGGATACTGTACCGCGGGAAAGTCGCCCAGCCTATTGATTTAGTCCCGGAGACACAAAAGATACGTGGATACATGTGAAGCAACGAAACCTATGACAATGCATTGTGTTCTGTTCGGAGAAATGTGAGCGTAAGCGTGTTTCCCATTTTTATATAAACCTAATGCCATTGTCTTGGTATAATATGCTGAATCAAGGCTGGATGGCTACTCGACACCAATAAGTTTTTAGTTGTTCACCAAGCAAACATAACATGAGAGGCAGTTGGAAAGGCAAAAGACAAGGAGGAGAAACAGAGAAATGTTACCGAACTTTGGCAACGCAGTCAATTGAAACACTGCTTATTGTATTATTGACATTTAAGGTTAAATGAACACTTTCGTACGCTGAAGTGAGAGTCTGGGCAACTTTCGTCTGTCTCATTTGACCGCAGTTTGATTTCAGGAGATCTGAAAATTTGGTTCTGTTGCTATAAACCAACACATGCTGACCCAAACAGCCCATATGTTTGGTAATGGTTTGTATGGAAAATTTTGGCACTAAGGGACAAACCTATTCCTGAGTGGAGGTAGACATCAAGCAATGCTATATCACAGCTAGCGTGCATTTATGACAGTCCAACTCCATCACTCATGGTCTGCTGTTGTGTACCTCTGATTTATAGACATCCCAGTCGTACAGAGGAATCCCAAAGGAGTGGGGAATCGTGCGTTGTTGACGCGTCATAATGGGGAGAGCACTTCGTCGGTTGTTCTCCGGGCTGCGTCCGAGGCTACAAAGCTGGAAACTGGCTACCACAACTATTCTCTAAAAGGCATTAGGTAGTCTAGTTGACTGAACTGCATAAGTGACTTTCAAAACTGCACACACACACAATTTGAACCACGCAAACACAGCGTGATTGGTTGACGGATTGGATAAAAATATTCTTTGTGCAGTAGATAATCTAGTTAGTGGTATATTCTAAGTGTGAAACGGAATCCAAACTAAACGACGTTCTTCAGGTTGCTTTGAGCAAGACATACAGTCACATTATCATCGTAGGCGACGTTCACGTGTACGACTTGGAAACATCGGCCATCGATAGCACGCATCTCAAAGCCTGTTTACAAGAGGTAATTTCCAGCTATCCTATGTACAACCACGTAATGTCTCCCACCAGGTTTCGAACTGCTAACAACCCATCATTACTTTATATTGTGCTCCCCAACGAAGAAATCATGTTAGACGGAATAATTACAAGCACCACAGGGTCAAAGAGTCTATGTGACTCTACTGTTTATCTATGTATATTAAGCGGAATAACCTGAGGAAGAGGATGGTAAAGTGTATACCTTCACGCACTACAACGTTATCCGCGCCTGTTAAGGCGGCATCTTGTACCTTATTTACTAAATGCCATCGGAAATCGCCTGGGACAATTTTACAAGGAGATTTGCCACAATGGTAATACACGCCACCGGGCAGAAATCCTTCCATCGTCAAAAGAAAAGAAAACATTTCTGGGGAGCACAATACGCAAATGCATGTCCTTGAGAGACTTAGCACGGGGATATAACAATTATTCCCCGAATTCCAAAACCTGGAGTGTCTAGGTGGGACAGCGCAACTTCTGTGCGAGTTTGATCCACCAGGACAAGCTGACGCATCAGCAGGAGTTAATGAGGATATTCTGTAAGAACCACAAACACTTATACAGGCGTGTTAACGGCCTTCGTAAGTTGCAACCCGGAATTCCAGCAATGATCACGACTGGCGGTTGCATGCAATCAGCAACGTAAGCAGCCGATCTCTTACGGTTCCATTACTGACAAACTTTCCAGAGAGTAACGGGACAAACGGTTATCCTTGTTTCTACCCTCACCTCCATATACGATCCGTTTGGGGATTCAGATTGAAACGATCGCGTTGGAACAAGATACAGAGGCTGCAGTTACCATTATAAACAGTGATTAAATCAAGAGTCTGTCGCACTAATAACATTTTGAATCCAATTTGAAACCTACACTGTAGTGGGTAACAGACACGTAGGCACCTTGTAAACATGCGCATCAAAGACAGTCACACCGGGGATATCAAGCCACAACCAATCACTTGAAACGACAATATCAAGTGGGATAAATAGAATAATTCATACAAATAAAGTGACCAAACGCTTTACTAAATGAGCGTATAAAATAAATAAGTTACGAACAAATTCGCGATAAGTTCAAGACGTCAGAAAATGTATTTTAAGGAAATGTCACAAACACGAAAATGTTATCGAAGTTAAGTACACTTAGCTTAAGCGACGTTCAGGTAGACATTAATATGAGGTAAAAAGCATTAGGACAATATAACAAATTTACCACCTGAAATAAAGTGACTTATCATGCAAGCTTGTGGATAGTAAATCGAATGCGGCGTGCCTACAAACCTTGCGATAGCTTTGCCTACCTTGTCTGCAAGACTCCTCGTCTTTTCTGTGGTGGCCCCGAGTAGCCTCACTCATGGCTCACAGGGCCTGCCTGAGTCAGACACTCGCGACCACATGTGTTACAGCACCAAGCGCCAGACTTCGCCCGAGTGCAGCTCATCGGCACATGTCGCTTCCGCATTTGCTGTTTCTTCTATGTATCCGAGAGGGTTTTCTCTCGCAGTCTGGCAACGGCATTCGTGATCAGATCGCGACATGCACGCCGATCAACTGCTTTCGATTCCCCTGACCTGAAATCAAGATTAGAACGTGAGAGACTCACTTTGCTGCTGTCCTGGTAAAGTAACTTTGGTTTCCGCACATGCCGCTTCCCCAAACTCAGTTGACCATAGAATAGCTGCTTCGGTATCCGCGTCGAATCCATAAACCACACATAACCGAGCCACCTCAGTTTTCTTAGCAAAAAATGCAATACACTGCATACATTTCAGTTCGTCGCAGCACTTCCGTGTCTACGACTCTACCGCATGGAATCCATCGCAGACACTGTTGACGAAACCTCTCGAGATGTATTGCTTCTCGTCGGTACGTCGTCTAGGTTTTATCTGCCGTATAGAAGAACGGACAGCACCTTGAATTTGCACGCCATTAGGTTCATGCCAACGTTTGGCATATGCAATTCAAAAACCCAGACTCTTGTCAATATCCCTGGGAGCTATCATAAGTTATCGAACTAACTTTCAGAGTTGCCCAAATAACGGCAAAGAACCCTCACTATGCCTAACAATATCGACCATATCGCAAATTTCCCTGGAACAGCTTTCATGTGACCATTAGATCCCTTGAGTGGGATGGCTTTTTCCTTACAGACTGTCCAGATAAGGCCGCTGATGTGTTTTACTAACATCTGACCTATTGCACTGATCCGCTTGCACCACGGCAATATGGAAGGCAGCCATTGCCTCGTCCTCATAATTCCATTCCTAAAGTGGTTGCGGTTCGTCTAAAACGATTGCGCTTTAGATTTAATAAAACGAATGATATATACGCGATCATACAAACTGCGAAAAATCACAAGGACTTGCAAGACAGACATAAAAGAAAGCTTATGTCACAGGAGGCACAACAGCTAGCAGCTGCCAGCTGCAACGCATGTTACATCACTTATTAAGAGTCAGATATGAAGCACATCAACAACCTATAAACATGGCCTCATCAGACGGCAGTCTCACTTTCGAACCCGACGAGCTCTGTGAGCTATTCAATAAACATTTTTCCTCTTCGTCTAATACAGGCTTTTGTGTTGCACAATAAAGATTGACTCTACTCACCAGTGAAAAAATAGATACAGTTGTGTTCAACCTGTATAGCATTGGCAGGCAAATAGCTACCCTAAAGCATTATTTTCCTCCTGGACCTCACAACATACCACCAGCATTGCTTAAACTCGCCGGCCCGATATTCCTCTGCTCCTGCTAAACGTATTCACACTGTCAATTAAGACTGGTGTATACCCTGCTGGGTGGAAGCGAGCAACCGTCCTACCCCGATGAAAAGGGGGATCAAGTCACGAGCTACCAGATTACAGCCCCATAACCATACTTCCGTACTGACTCGTAATATGCAAAGAATAATCAAAGAAAGAGTCATGACGTTTCTTAATTCGCATAATCTTTTCGACAGATGGCAATATGCATTCTTCCGTGATCTTTCATGTTAAACTTGCCAATTTAAATTTTTGGACTACGAAACCAAGTCAGCTGACTCCGGGCAGTCTTTGGTTATTCCCTTCTCAGAGATAGAAAAAGCATTCTAAAGCGTACCCCATTAGAACTTCTGATCAAGTTGACCCCTTATGGGTTTTCTAACCCATTACTAGCATGGCTGTGATCTTTCTTATCTACACGCACTCAATGTGTCAGAGTGGGAAACTGCTTGTCTTCACCTATACCGTACAGGGAAGCGTTTTAGGCCCATTGCTATTCACACTTTACATAAATGATTTTTCCGAATCTTTCAACATGGTAGACACTTTCTTTTCGCGGATGCTATCGATGGTGTGTACGTTTTGATAGCATAAATAAACCAAACAGGCCTCAAGGAATACAAATGGAGCTCTTCGCCGTTCAGCGATGATGATGAGAGTGTGAAATGGCATTCTCAGTTGGTAAATGTGAAACCCTATTTTTCAGTTGGAACCTTATTAATGACATAAGGATGTTAAACAACAAACCAATTGCCTGCTACACAACGATTCGTGACCTCAGAGTTCGTTACTCAAGCTCTTTCAATTACTCCGAACAGATACATCATGTCACCGCCAAAGCGAGATTTATCATAACACAAATTTTAAATACGTTATGTTTGAAAGACTCTTGGCTAGCTACGTATATATCATATGCACGTCCAGTCTTAAAATATTGCCCATTAGTATGCACAAATTTAAAAATCTAGGACACAATCAATCTTGAAAAGTAAAACGTTCTTGTAACAAACGGGTACTAGGGTTTGGATAATTGACTTATCAACAACGGTGTAAACTACTGAAGCTAGAACCATTATGGTTGAGAAGAATTAAGATTAATCTTATCTTCCTGTTTGTTTAAGCGCTTACCAGTTTTGGGAACAGAGGTATTGTCCAGTTTAGCACGTTACATCAATATCCAAGTAGAAATAGTTCATCCAGCTTTTGCCTCCCTAGGATGCGTACAAGGTTGCTCGCCAAATTATTTCTCTTTACGGAATAAGCTGCCCGACTCCATTAAAGGAAATAACACTAAGCATATATTTCGAGCTCAATTATTTTAGTACCTCACCGTAGAGGAGGTATTACGTATACTGGCTGAATCTACATCCATAGACGATATATATATGAGAGAGGCTCCATAGCACTTTAAAGGTCCAGGCTCATATTTGCCGTATTCACAATGCCGCTAGGCTTAGATCTCACCTTGCACATTAACTTCTGACCCTGCGTATCTCCTTTTTATTTTATTTTTTATTTCTATGTTCAATGTTTTGTTTGCCACACTTGGGCTACCGGGTTTCCTAGTGTTAGAAGCCGTCGCTTCGCTTCGCTTCACTGGCTCTTCTAACCGGCCTGCACTGGTTACTGATCATCTGCTTTTCTATGTTGCCTTGGTTTGATAAACATGTTCACCATTTACTCCATCTCATAATGTTCTAAATAGCTGGTTAACTATTCCCCTGATGAAATAACAAACATGACATAGGTTTTGTCACTCCACTTCACCTCATCTTGGCCCTCAACATCTCTTAACTTTTATCAGACTTGAAAGCTCGCCATCTGCTAATGTCAACACTGGCAGATTGGTAGCAGGAGAAGTCAGATCCTTTTCCCTACATTACTATCATCTTGCTCTTCAATATTTCATATTCCTATAATCTGGCCCGAAAGATAATCATGTGTCAGAAGGGCCCCTGTCATCTCAGCTAGCCGGACTTCCAGGATTTTCGACCGCCACTACACTCTACCTTGGCCATCTCCATGAAATTCTCTGTTGCCTGGAGTCATTTGCCAATATGTGCCTGTTAAATCTCAAGCTCAGTGATGGGTGGACACCCAGCTCTTATTTGTTCAAATATCTGCACTTCCACGCTTATACTATTATTCGTACTTTACGCTGGCGTAATAAGCTAACATCGTTCAGAATAACGGCAGAGGTTATTGCTGGTAACGCATAGAAGCCTTATTGCATGTCGAAATAATCCGGAGTATAGCATCCGTAAATCTTGCTACTACAACATATGACCACATATAATTGTGTGCTATGCCACACCTTTAAACTTTGTTGGACGTTGGAAATTACGTTGCCATCATGTAGGTCGATTTTCCAATTATAGAAGTGGCACAGTGAAATGTTTTCATCTACCAAACGATGCAACTTTCGCTCTCGTAGTACTTGACGCCAGAGTATTGTTAGTAGAATCTTCGTTTCATTCTGAAGTAATTTTCACACTGCGTAAGGCTTCTGGCGTGAGTACGCATTTTTAGATGTTCAGAAACAACTACAAGGGAAATTACAAGAACACTCGCTAAATTTCATGCATTCCTTGCAAAATGATGTCTATATGTTTGGATATTCTTTGCCGGATATTTACATTTTATTCAGTTTTATTTTTAAGCATTTCATAGCCGGTTCTTGCCTACCTTAATACTATTGTTTATTTTATTTTCTTTCTGATTCCGCTATGAACTGGGATTTCTGAACGTTCTTAATCGATCGAAGAAATTGGAATACGCGTCAGCAATAGTTTGAAAGAATGGATCCTTGTAGCGCGTCAGTGTCTTCATAGTAAGCTAACTGCCCCCTTGGTATAATACGGCCCAGGTACGCCGCGCGCAATAAAGCCCTTGGAACCCACGACCGCACACATATTACACTCATCCACGAAAGTCTCACTTCCGCCTTCTTATCAGACTGCGCTGGTTCAGATCGACGGTACATCCGTCAATGGAGTATATAACCCCAGCAAATCGCCTGCATGTCACCCCGAACAACATGCGTGTGTGAAACTGACATGGATGTAACGCAATGCATATTCCTATCTAATATTTAGAGGGAACTAAATCAAAAATGTGCAAATAACTGATCATTCCCAAGGTGGAAATAGTTTCTCGCATCGTACAGAAATAAAAGGTTTATTTATTTATTTATTTAGTTAAATATCCCAAATGCCGCCGCGGCCTTCGAGACACGGATACGCAGCTCAATTTTTAGCTGTCGGTCAGTCGACATCACAATCCCAAGGTAACAGAAGCGGGAGGTGGTTTTCATTACGTTATCACCAATGCCAATTTGCGGCAATATTTTAGATTGCCCCTCCGATAAAGGCTGAAAGAGACAGGCAGTTTTGCTTGTGTTGCTGGTGAGCCCGAATTTGGCGATGTCTGAGCCAGAGCACTAGTCATATGCTGCAACTCATTCGCGCTGTGTGCAAACAACGCACAGTGGTTAGCGAACTGCAACACAAGGATAGTTGTCTCACAGACTAGAGTTCTCGCACCGTGACGAAGGATGTTCAGCAATCCACCATCAATACGGTGCTCCACACGAACACCGTAAGCACAAGCCGCATCAAAAGCACGTCACTGCACGGATATACATTAAACAGGGCAGGAGATAAGACACGATCTTGTTTCACACTAGTGACAACTGCAAAGTAATTCGAGGTCTCTCCACTCAGCTGCACCCTCGCTCGGATACCACTGTGAAGACATTATTACTCGGACAACCAAACTTACCCACTTCCAGCCACAATGTCCCGCGGTTCACCATATCAAATGTCCTGGTGAAATCAACCAAAAGCGAATACAAAGGCTAGTGTCCTTCTCTACGCTTCTTCTGCAACTGATCAGTCGCAAACACCATATTAATGGTGCTGCGCTCCGAAGGAAATCCACATTGATCTTCCGCCACGTTTGATTTTAAAACCTGACTGACGAGGCGATGGAGCAAGATTCGGTCATTCACCTTGCCCAACCAACTCAATAAGTTGATGCCACGATAATTCGTGCAACATTGCTTGCTCCCTTTTCCATGTGGAGTGGGAGTACAAGGGCATCCTTCAGCTCAGCAGGCACCTCCTTCTCAATCCATACGCTTTGCATCACGTGGTGCAGCGCAGTCACCAACGCGGCTCCGCTGTGTTTCAGTACTTCAGGTGGGATCCCATCGGCCCCGGCACGCTTGCAGTTTTGCAACTGAGCCAGGGCTGTCTGGGTCTCATCCAGTATCCGCAGGTCTGCCAGACTCGCCCTCCCATCGCGCTGTTTCAGCCCATTTAAAGTAGGCCAATGAATCTCTCAACGCTTGTCCAAGAGACAGTCAAAGTCTCTTTCACAGACCTGCATTATGTCGGCAGTCTTTGTGTAAGTAGCGCCTGAACTACTATCGAGCAGTGTCCTCAGCAGCTCCAAACTTGGTCCATACGTCGCCTTCAAGGAGCCAAACAATTCCTGGTGTTGGCGGCGTTCGGCCTAGCATTTCATATGCTACTCCATCTCTGTCCACAATATATTTTAATGCGACGAAGCTCTCTGGTCAGTCGCCGTCGATTTCTGCGAAACTGGCCATTCTTCCTGAAGTCACTGGGGCCTGCAAAATGTGTAGCAAATGCTGCATTCATCTCCGATACCAAGGCGCCAGTCGTCGCATTGTTCTCATCAAACCAATCAGGTCGCTTACAGTTTGCGCAACATATGGTCTCCGCGACAGCAGCTGTCACCTGGTCGTGAATGTGCTGCCACAGGTCGCCCAATGTGGCTATGCATTTTCATATCACACAGGCTTGCAGCCATCGCCTTCTCTAGCTCAATACGTTTCGCCACACTACCGATGAGAGAATGTTAAATTTACGCCGATTTACGACGGGAGTGCTATACTTACATCGACGATAATATAGATACATTTTGGTTCGCACGAATTTATGATCAGTGATACATTTATCTGCACGCAGTACACGTATCACGCACACCTCACGCATGTCACGATGACATATGATGACATAGTCGAGCAGGTGAGCGTGACCACAGCGTGGGTGCGTCGAAGTTGCTACATCACTCGCACTCAGTGTAAACCAAGTGTTCTGGATCGTCAGGACGTGAGTGGCACACAGTGAGAGCGGTGTGTCACCGTTCGCTTTCGCTGAACCAATGTCTTGCGGGCCAATGACATCTGTCCACACCGATGCATCACGCCCAACGCGAGTCGTAATCACCTAACAAAAAGTTGGTCGTCCCTCGGCACAGACCTTATCACGGAGGGTATCTGAGTGTAGAATTGATTACCTAGGTCAACAGTAAAACACTTGGTCGAACCGTACGTGCTTATATAGGTGGCCAACTTATTTCTTTCGAGTCGTAGGCGAACAGTCATCAGTCGCGTGCTTAAGCCAGTTGGGTTACCCACCAGGTGGCCATGGATGCGATCGGATATAGCAACTTCGGCCCCAAGTTCAAGTATTGCTGAGGTGGCGTTGCCCAGCCAGTAGAACATGTAGCCAGCACCTGCTTCATGCAACTTAACTTGCTCAGCGAGCCGGGTTTCACTGAGTTCCGCAATATCGAGGTCCTTCTGGTCCAGTAATATGCGCACGTTCCAGCATCCGATGCTGAGTGCTTTGCGCGCAGACATACAATTGCATTGGTGAGCAATCGCACACGAGGTGGCGGTTATGCTTTGGAGGTTTGCTTGAGGGACTCCACCCGGAGCCTTTGGCTCGATAGCCTGACCCACATGGCAGTGGTTGGTTTGGAGGTTTGCTTGAGGGACGCCGCCCGGAGCATTTGCAAATATTTTCACCTAGTTGACTTTGATACAGGCTGATTGGCTATGGTATGGAATTCAGCTTCCTTATGAAAGCTTTGCTTTTGTCCTCTTTAGATATTCCACGTCCACTAAACTGACATGACGTCTTGTTCATCACTGTTTGCTTACTGAATGTGTTAACGGTAACTCCTACGAATTAGTTCCTACCGTAATCCAGAAAATACAATTGTGGTTTCCTTTATTGATCGAAAGTCCCCAATGCATTATTCTGCAAGTTAAAATCTACAACTTCATGAAACACAACCCATTCTTTCAGCTGATACACCTTTTTTATGCTTACGGATACTGGGCAGTTTGATTTGTGAAAACAAACACGATATGTTATGGCCTCGTGACAGACTGATCCTGAACAGTGATGAGCATATTATTACCATAGCAATATAAGAATACAGTGCATTCTTTACTAATACATTATAAGATAACCGGTTTCGGTCTTTCCTGTGTCTTTGAGCACCTGTTCCTACCCACGTATTTCATGTTTTTGACCCATCCTGGAAAAATTCAATGGACGATTTTTTGGTTGGACCTAGAGATTCTAGCTTTCTGGTTTAAGAAGCTAACCCATCGCATACAGTTACACAGGACCTGCCATTTGTTGGTGGGCTACTCGGTGAGATGATGTAGCTGGTGAAGACGCATTTATAGAGAATAGCTGTCATATTCTTAGTCATTTCGTATCAATAATATGCAACCCGCGCTGCAAAGCATCTGTGAAGATTTATGTTGAAATTCCAGGGTAATAACGGGAGATGCTTTTTGGTGAATCAAAGCCATTAATTGGTACTACACTCATTGCAGCCTTAGTAGTTCGACGCATGTTCTTCGGAAAAATGTCCGGTAGTAAAATGTTGACCTTTTACGAAACGAAGACTTGAGAACCGTCCTGCATTTTATCATCACCCATATGGTTGGCTGATCCGGTTTCGGATTATTCTGTCACTGTGGCCAGCCACAGGACGCATGCGCCTACAGAGGGACCGCGGGTGGCTTGCGATGCACCACCCACAGCTCCAAAACACACCACACATCCAGTGTAGACCCAAAGGAATAAGACCGGGAGGCATGTGGATTGGGGCCACGTCTCATCAACGGAGCAGGCCCACAATCACGGGCAAACACAAGCACGCTCTATTTGGGGAATCAAGCGCACATAAGGCGGTGTCTGGATCGTAGTCCGCTCCGCACTGAGTGCATGGAACCATTCTTTGATCCTAACACGGCCACACGGACCGTGCATCCCGTCCCCTCCAGCAACGAGCAACTGCCTCTTAGAGCCAGTATGGACGAGGTAGTTGGTAATAGACAGGTAGGCACTTTGTCAACATGCACATCAAGCGCAGTCTCTCCGGGGATATAAAGCAACAGGCAAACATTTGGAACAACAAGATGACATAATGTACATCGGATAATGCATACAGACACCGAGACGTAACTCTTCTCTCAATGATCGTATAAAAATGGTGACGAACGAATCAACGATAACTTCGTGACCAGAAAACACATGTTAAGCAAATCCCACAAACGCGAAAATGTTATCGAAATTAAATACAGTTAGCTTCAGCGACCTATGCAAGTCTATGGAAGAGACTAATGGCAGACATTCATATGAGAAAGAGAAGCATTAGGACAGAATTGAAAACCCACCACCTGAAATAAAGGAAATTAGTAGCAAGCACGCGGTTAGTGAATCGAATGCAGCTTACCTATAAACGCTGCGCTGGTTCTGCCTACGTTCTCTGCAGGACCCGTCGTCGCTTCGGTAGTGGTCCCGAGTGGCCCGCTCATGGCTCCCTAGGCCTGCCTGACTCAGGCACTTGCGACCGCATGTGTTACTGCACCATGCGCTCTATGTCGATAGAGTACAACCCATCGGTGCTTGCCGCTTCCGAAAATGCTGCTTCTTCTCTGCATGTATGAGTTCATTCTCCCGCACTTCGGCAACTGCCTTCGTGATTAGATCGTGCCATGCGCGCCGATCAACCGCCTTCGATTCCCATGATCTGCAATCAAGATTAGAACGTGTGAGGCTCATGTTGATCATGTCCTGGTAACGTACATTGATTTCCCCACATGCCGCTTCCCAATACTCAGCTGACCGTATAAGAGTTGTTTCGGTATCCGCGTCGAATCCTTACGGCTCACATGACCGAGCCACCTCAGGTGTCTCAATAAAAGTATGCAGTCCACTGCATATATCCCAATTCGACGCAACACTTCCGAGTCCGCAACTCTGTCGCCCTTTCTAATGCGCAGAATCCGTCGCAAACATTGCTTATGGAAGCGCACGAGATTTCGCATATCAAGCCGGTACATCGTCCAGGTTTCACTGTCGTACAGAAAAACGGACAGCACCATGGATTTACACACCATCAGCTTCGTACAAATGGTAAGTTGATGGTTGTTCCACACTCGGTACTCTAGCTTTCGGAATGCCGCCGCTGCCTTCGAGACGCGGATAAGCAGCTCGCTGTGTGGCTGCTAGTCTGCAGACATCACACACCCAAGATGGCAGAAGCTGAAGGTGCTTTCCATTACGTCATCTCCAATGCTGGTTCGCAGCAGTATTGAAGATTGCACTTCCGGGGGAGGCTGAAAGACAACGACAATTTTGTTTCTGTTGATGATGAGCCCGAATTTGGTCGCTATCGATGCCAGAACAATGGTACTGTGCAGCAATTCATTAACACTGTGTGCAAACAGAGCACAATCGTCAGCAAACACCAACATACGGATAGTTGTCTCACAGACTATGGTTCTTGTACCGTGACGACGGATGTTCAGCAACCCACCATCAATACGGTGCTCCACACGAACACCGTAAGCACAAGCCGCATCAAAAGCACAAGACAACCTTGCATGAAGATATATATTAAACAGGGCAGGAGCTAACACACAGCCTTGCTTCACACCAGAGACAACTGTAAAGTCATCCGAGGTCTCTCTACTCAGTTGCACCCTCGCTCGCATACCATTCTGCAGACATTCAATAACTTACAAACTTAAGCGGGCACATAAATGATGTTAGGTAAGTGTTTAGATGAACGCAGCTTAGGTAAAGATAGTATGGATTTTATGACACCGATTAGTCATTTACATCTTAACACGCGTCATCTAAAATGTTGCCACCTCGGAAAAGTATAGCTTGCAAAATTATCGCATCCTGGG